>CAUYQG010061822.1:0-20056 GCA_963574415.1 Tarsius wallacei | reverse complement strand
CCATTTGTTTTCATTTTTGGGACACTCCCCTTAGCTGCATATTCAGTGGGGCAGTCTTTTTTTTTTTTTTTTTTTTAAGTTTGAGACACACACTGTCGCCCAGACTGGAGTGCAGTGGCCGCTCCCGGCCACCGCAGCCTTGACCTGCTGGGCTCTGGTGATCCTTCCGCCTCAGCCTTCCAAGTAGCTGGAACTACAGGCGTGCGCTACCACGCCTGGCTAATTTTTTTTTTTTTTATTTATTGTAGAGATGATGTCTTGCTTGCCCAGGCGGGTCTCGAACCTGCGGGCTCAGGCAATCCACTCACCTCAGCCTCCCAAAGGCGCGGGATTACAGGCTGAGCCACCGAGCCCGGCGGTGGGCAGTCTTAATGACTGACTCTATTTGCTCTTGCCTTCAAAGAATAAGGGTTTGCTAGTGTCTCTAAGTCTGAATTATTTTTTTAATCCATTATAATTGCCATCTTTATTTGTAAAATTCCAGATATAGATTGTATTCTTTCAGTCTTTCTGGGTTTTTCCTTTTCAAAAAAATTATTTTATTTTAATAATGTGGGGTACAAGTGAGGGTTAGGTACATACTTGGTCATCATACAGGTAAAGTGTGGGTCCCCTTATGGATGTTATGTGCCCCCCCGCCCCCCGCAAACCCTACTACTGCCAATCCCTTTCCTTTTTTACAAAAAAAAAAGGCACACAAAAACCTTCTCCACTGCCATTCCCACGGGGGAATGCTGTTCAGGCAGCCCTCTCCTCTCCCAATTTTTTGCCTTTCATAAAATGAGGATTTCTCTGCTCTTCAAGTTTCCCAATTATGACCAAGAATCAAGCCAGGATTTCTGTTCTACTCCCATTCCTCTTCTCCACCTCTCTTCAATAATAACTTGGAAATATAATGATAGAAACAAAACTGAAATTAGAAGTTAAAAATAAAATGTGCTGACTTAATACTTGAATGAGGTTGAGGGAAAACAGGTTTTGATACTAACATGTTGGGATTACCAGATGCTAAGAATTTGTCATTATTTTCTTCCTGTGACATCTAGCTGCGTGTATTTTGTTAGATAGTTACACAATCACAAGATTCCACAAAGCTGAGGGCAGAATCTGATACAACATTTTTCTCTTGTGTAGGGTGATCTTGCATTTGTAATTTAAAATGCATTCTATTGTGGGTGTTGACCCAACCCTTGCTAATGCAGAGGAAAGTGCACCCCCCATGACAGGAAAGGAGCTAAAAATGTATCCTGCTGTGCTTATAGCTCTGTTATCACTATCCATTAGTCTTTGTAGATGGTTTTATTGGCTGCTTTGCTCCATAACTCTTCTGCTAAGCAGTGCTTATCTCAAAAACAACTCAATCATCCACCTGCCCATCACCCACCATGAATCCCGTTGTGTCACAACTAGATGGAAAATTGCTGAATAAAATGCATCACTTTCAATATAGAACCAAAGCAAGACAATACAACCATGTTTTTATCTCTCCCTACACCTAGTAGTGCTGATTATAACCAACCTCTTCAACAGATATTGCAGCCGTTAAGGGTATTTATACTAGAAATATAACTCTTTGGATTGTAGTCTTAGTTTGCACATCTTCCCCAAATGCTGACAGGGCAATTATGACAAGAAGAAGGTCATATATAGAATGAATAGGATGCTTTGTTTTGGGGTTTCAGAGTTTTCACTTATTTCTTGTCACCTAAAATCATGTGTTCAAAATGCTGACATGGACCAGGGTAGCTTAAACAACTGAGTCAAAGATCATATTTCATAAAACCACCTATGCTGTGTCTTTTTGATTGAATAAATGTAAATTGAACATTTAGATGGAAGTACTGAAAAAGAAATAATTTGATTTGCAAAATCACCAAAAATTTTACTTGTAAAGAACAAACAAAAAACATTGTTATTTTTAATCCAGATTACAAGTCAAGTAATTCTATTTGTGTATTATATACTCTCTTTTTGGCAAAGCCCTGCTTTCTGAAAAGGACTCAGACAAAATAAAGCCAAACAAACAAACAAACAAACAAAAAAATCATGAGAGTTGTAGAATAAAAATCAGAATATCCATGCCCATCCTCAAGTAATTCTTATGTTAACTTTTTAGTCACTGCTGTTATGTTTCACTGGCAATACATAGAAACTTGTTGGATAATGTACTCAGATCACAACTGTGATTAGTTATAGGCTCTGTGAGGTTATTCATGTATTTGAAATGGAGATGATACTTTGATTAAAATACATTTATAAATCTTGAGCGCCTGTACATCTTATAACAGATCATATTTCCTTTGTTGCCACTCGGAACCTGAAAGCCCACATTAGCATCTGAAAAAGTCTTTAATATATACTTTGTAGATTTACTTTAATGTGACTTTATTGTGTGTGTGTGTGTGTGTGTGTGTGTGCGCGCACGCTTGTGTTGGCTCCTACTACACATATATATATATATATGCACACATATGCATAAGATATAATATATTTTTCATGTTTTGCATGCTAGAAATGTGTTTAAACTGGATAATAATTAATGAACGAATGACAGACTGCGAGGCACACCAACAGTTTAACTCAAATCGCCTTCCCATTTGGATTAAGTCTTTGTGCTATCGCCATTGTTTGCAATCTCCTGATAGATGAAATCAGTGTTTTAGTTTAGCATGCTAAAAACAGGTCAGCTATTTCTTCTTTTTTTTTTTTCCTCCCCTCCACCCCAAATCTCATGAGTTTGGTTTTGTTTAACAGATTCTTTCAAAAAGGTGGGATGTTGCCCTTGGTTTCTAAGGAAGTCTTTTGTTAAGTTCAAGCCCAGTAATCACAAACAATGTGGAAAGTAATGATGTGTGAGACATAGTTTGCTCTTCTAAGGACTTCAGTGACACTTCAGTTTTTATATTCAGCAAATGAGAATGCCTTTAAAGCCTCTCATCTGTATATAAAAGTGAGTAAAAAATAGAAAAGAATAGAAGCCACAACCACAGAATTTGTGGCAGCAATATAGAGAGCAAGACATCATTGGTCCATGAAAGAAAGAGAAATGCATTTTTAATATTGTTATAGATAAAAACCATTCAGGCTACAATTTGCATCACATATGTTTAGTGTGGATAATATAAAAGAATCTTTGACGGTAGTGGTATCATAATCAGCCTGTGAAAAAGGTCACGATCTGATTGTGCAGACACCCTTCACTTGCCACACTCCCCACCCCCACACCAGACTCCCTAGGCACTGTCTGAAGGTTTCTCCGTCCCCAGGACAGACAGTTGCAGTTGTCTTCAGGTGACCTTGTATTACGTCTCTCTTCCTGACCTTATATTCATTGGCTCACTGCTGACACCCCGCATGCTCCCTGAGTTTCTAATCACATGCAGGGCTATACTGTTGTGCTTAGATTTCAAAGTCCTAATTAAAGTTCCTTCACTTTTTTTTTTAATCTGTTGCAGATTTTCTTTATACACCATAAAGTTCATTAGAAAATAACTCACACAAAGAGGATTTTTGCTAAGCTGTTTTTATTCTTCCTCTAAAAGGCAAAGAGAAATAGAGGAGAGGGACAAGAACAGGCACTACTAGCTCATTCATTTTCCCTGAAATTGAAACTTGGAGGTGAAACCTATCTATCCATAAACACTCCGTTGTTGCCACCCAGTTACAAAGTGAGATCACAAAATATTAGATTATTCCTTTAGCTGTAGGGTGTTCGGCACCCAGTGAGGGTCCTATTGTCTCCAGTTTTCTGATAAACCCTCTGTCCATCTGTCTGTTCTCTGGATTAAAGGGGCATAGAATATTTCACTGTGGCATGAAGATTATTTTGAGCGGAAGGTATGTAAGTTCCTGAAATTCCTTATCTGTCTAAAAGCAGAACGTCCCAAAAGAACTCACAAGATGAATTGTCATAAATCCCTTCGCAGAACACAACCAGGGAAGATTGACTCTTATCGCCAGAGACAAAGAAGTCAGCACCACACCTAAACAGACAGTTTCTAAATTATCATTTAATCCATCTGTTCTCCTAAAGGCCCATTTATCTTTCCAAAACTCATTTGGTTTTCCATAAGTGTGTCCTTTCTTTGCCTTCTCTACCTTCTATGAAGTTATTTCTTTCCCATTAAGTGCCCTTCTCCCCCTGCCCTTCACCTATTAAGATGGTTTGTAAGCCCCAAATCCCAACTGCTGTTTTTGAGTCACAATTGCTTGTGAACTCCCTTATGTACATACAAGATTAAAATCTTGCTATTGCTAATCTGCCTTTTGTCAGTTTAACTCACAGGTCCCTAATTAAAGAACCCAGTTGGGCAGAGGAAAAGTTTTTCTCCCTCACAGGGTTTTATGCTTTTAGCAAAATTTATTCTGTCAATTTTTTAGTTGATGTCTAGAGACCAAAATATTATAAAAGTATGTACGTACATACATACATACATATTTATTTATAAAGTTTAAACATATATGCATACATTTATTATAATTTTTACATATATTCAGTCATATAAATTTCTTTCTAAGGCACTCTTGAAACAAACAAAAAATCATGAGAAAAATTAAAAATTGTGGTCTCTGGTACAAAAGAGGATTTTCCTCAAATCATTTCAAATTACAGAACCCAGTGATTCAAAGGAAGACTATATTATTTCAAATGCATAGAAGAACTTTAAATTCAAGTTCATTTTATCAAATAACTTTTGATTTGTTACTTTCTTTCCCTTTCTATTTTTTCACAGTTTGATGCGTAAGGGAAAGATAGAAACTCGGTCTTCCTTATTTACTTGTTTTTTGATCATGTTTGTTTTAGAACTTGGGTGGCTAATTTATGGATGGTGACGAAAAGCACAATATCTGGCCAGGCTCAGTGGTTCAGCCTGTAATCCCGCTCTTTGGGAGGCCGAGGTGAGTGGATTGCCTGAGCCTGCGGGTTCGAGACCCGCCTGGGCAACTTGACAAGACAGCATCTTTAAAATAAATAAAAAAATTAGCCGGGCGTGGTAGTGCGTGCCTGTAGTTCCAGCTACTTGGAAGGCTGAGGCGGAAGGATTGCCGGAGCACAGCAGGTTGAGGCTGCGGTGGCTGGGAGCGGCCAGTACACTCCAGTCTGGGCAACAGAGTGAGTCTCCAACTCAAAAAAAAAAAAAAAAAAGCACAATATCCAAACAACACTCAGTAAAGGCATATGGATATGGATGCATGAAAATCTGAACTTACAGTGAAAAAAATGATTGATACTATCTGAAGTATTCCTTATTCTATAGTAAGATGCTCTATAGGAGTCATTTTTTTCTTATTTCAGCAAAATATATAATCATTCATTCTTTTAAATAATAGTCTTCATAATATTGCCATGTCAATGTGACATTCTAGTCTAATTGTTTCTCTTTCTCTGCCTTTTTTATACCTCCATCATAATGCACAACGCATTCTGATGATCTGTTTACTTTTCTGTTTTCCTCACTAAATTAATATTCCGTCAAGACAGGAGCATTTAATATCTGTATCCCCAGTAACTAACACAAATGGTAGCTGTATGCCAGAACCCAGTTCTTAAATTTAGTATACAGCAGGTGCCCAATATATATGCATTGAATAGATTTGTATCTGGAATGTCTCTTCTGATCTTTGAGCCTGCTTAGCTCTTAGACTTCCATTAAATTGTCTTTGTAATGTCTTTCCTGGTTCCACAGACTGAATTAATCATACTCGGTCTGTGCTCCCAGAGCACTCTCATAATACCACTTGTATCACACTTAAACATGGCATTTTAAGTATTTGTTTATATATCTCTTTATATGTAAGAACTAGGTCTAATTCATTTTTATTGCTCAGAATCTAGTATTATGTCCATCAAAAAAAGTTGCTGAATAAATGAATATTCAGTGAATAAAGGTGCAATCTCCATGGTATAAAATGTACAAAGATTTTTATTCCTAGCATATGGGATAAATTTTGTCCCTCAAAATAATATGCTGATATTCTGACTACTAGCACGTCAGAGTGCAATCTTATCTGAAAATAATGTTGTTGCAAGTGTAATTAGTTAAAATGAGTTCATACTGGAGCAGGGTGGGCCTTTACTCATATATGACTGTGTCCTTATAAGAAATGAGAGACACAAAGAAACAATGGCCATGTGAAGACCAAGGCCGAAATTAGAATTACACTGCTATTAGCCCAAGGATACCTGAGGCAACCAGAGCTGGAAGAGGCAAAAAAAGGAGCTCTAGAGGATTTGGGGGGAGCATGGCTTGCCAACACCTTTTCTGAGGACTCCTAGCCTCTGGAACCGTGAGAGAATAAATTTGTGTTGTCTAAAGCCACTCAGTTTGTGGTGCTGTGTTAGGGAGGTGCTAGGAAACTAGTATACCAAGTCTATGTAAACCATCGTATTTTTAACACCCATTATCTTTAAAATGAAATCAATTTAAGCAAAATAATAAAAGCAAAATGGTATTTAAGAATTACCTCTTCTGTGTAAGGTACTATCTGATGGTAATGGCAGCCAATTGGAATGTAAGCTCCGTGGAGTGAATAAACAAATGAATGGACATATAACTTAAGGATTATAATGACATTTGTTTCCAAATGTCTCAAAATTGAGAGCAAATTGTCTTTAGAATAAAAAGATAGTGATAATATTTTAGTGCATTTTTACTTGAATTCTACACTGGGCGAGAAACAAATGAAAGATAATAGATTATTCTATCAATCTAGTCTTTCATCTATTATCTAGTCTTTATTTTGTCATTCATCTAATCCTGTTTCGGGGATACAGCAATGAACAAACCAGTCAAGGCCTCTTCTCATGAAGATTACATTCTCTTGGAGCAGAGCAGAAAGAACAAAATATAGAAGACTGTATGATGCTGTGGGGAGGGGGAGGACGAAGCAGAATAAGAAGATGGAAAATATTGGAGAGGCATTGCTCTTTTTGTTGGGGTTGTCACATGTGGTATCTTTTATAAGGTAGCATTTTTAAAATATAATTTTATTTTATTTTAGATCTAGGGGCACAAGTGCATGTTTGTTACATGGACATATTGTGTAGTGGTGAGGATTGGGCTTCAGGTGACCCATTCCCCAGATAGTGAACATTATACTCAGTAGGTGATTTCTGCACCCTAACCCTTTTTCCTGCCCTCCCCCCCCATTTAGTGCTCCCAGTGTCTATTATTTTCATCTTTATGGCCATTTAGCTCCCGCATGAAAGTGAGAGCATGCAGAGTTTGGATTTCTGTTTTGGAGTTAGTTTACTTAAGATGATGTTCTCCAGCTCCATCCATGTTGCTTCAAAGGGCATTCATTTTTCTTTTTTATGTCCTTGTAGTATTCCATGGTATAAATATATACCACATTTTCTTTATCTAGTCAATCATTGGTGAACACTTAAGTTGGTTCCATAATTTTGCTATTGTAAACAGTGCTGCACTGAGCAAATGAGTACAGGTATCTTTTTACTATAATGGTTGCTTTTTCTTTGGGTAGATCCCTAGTAGTGGGATTGCTTTTACTGGTGAGTTGAATGAAAGTCACATACCTAAAACCAACTGATCTTTAACAATGCTGACAAAAATAAGCAATGAGGAAAGGACATCCTAATGCCATATGCATAAGAATGAAACTGGACCCCATATCTCTCACCATATACAAAAATGAACTCAACATGGATTAAAGACATAAATGTAATACCCGAAACTATAAAAATCCTGGAAGAAAACCTAGGAAACACTCTTCTGGACATTGGCCTAAGCAAATAATTTGTGATGAAGACCCCAAAAGCAAAAACAAAAAATAGACAACTGGGAGTTAAACTAAAAAGCTTCTGCATAGCAAAAGAAATAATCAACAGAGTGAGCAGAAAACCTATAGAATGGGAGAAAATATTTGCAAATTATGCCTCACACAAAGGATTATTAACCAGAATCTACAAAGAACGCAAACAATTCAACAAGAAAAAAGCAAACAACCCCACCAAAATGTGGGAAAAAGCATGAATAAACCCTTCTCAAAAGAAAATACATAAGGGCTAGCAAACAGATGAAAAAATACTCAACATCCCTAGTCACAGATAAATGCAAATTAAATCCACAATGAGATATCATCTTATACCAGAGTGGCTATTATTAAAAAGTCAAAGATCAACAGATGCTGGCACAGTTGCAGAGAAAAGGAAATGCTTGTACACTGTTGGTAAGATTGCAAACGAGTTCAACCTCTATGAAAAGATGTTTGGAGATTTCTCAAAGAACTAGAAATAAGGAAACATTTAAATGTAGTGAGAAAATGAGCCATATCAATATATTTGTATGTGTGTGTGTGTGTGTTTGTTTATACATAGAAGGGGTTCAGAGCATGCCACTCTAAAATATGACACTTTGGCATATTGATTATTTTGAATTAAAGACATTTGAAAAACAGCAGATGCTAAAAGGGCACCCTGACCTCCCTTTTTCATCTTAAAGGCAAAAGATAAAACTCCCCTCCGAAGGATGTTCTCCTTGTACAAAGCAGAAGAAAGCATTCTTGTCACCAGAAATAGGGAATTGAGACTGAGAGAAATCTGTAAAAAAGGAACCTTGTCAAACTGATTCTTATCCTCCTAGTTACTTTTCTAAAATTAACAGCCCTAGCCCAAGCGCCTTTGTATTACCACATTTTCACAATTTACTACTCTTTAAAACTTACTAAACTTATTAAATACACTTTTGATGCGTTTCTCCTGTTAGTCTGTCTTATGTCAGTTTAATTATTAGGCCTAGCCAGAGATTCTAACATGGTGGAGGAGAAATTTTACCTCCACTCCAATGTATTAAATATATACACGAGAGAGTACCCCCCCAAAGCCCATAATTTGTTTATTAAAACATGTGTATTTCTTCTTACATGTTTAAACTTCAGTCACCTTCAAAGTACTCTGTCTGATGTAATACACCTATCAAGCTTGAACAGAACCACTAAAAGGTACCCAAATTGATGGGTTCAAAAACTGTTTTGAGCAGTGGAAAAAGTGTCTCCATAAAAGTATTGCATCACAGAGAGTACAGAAGGTGACTGAAGTTTAAACATGTAAGAAGAAATACACAACTTTAAAAAAAATTAATGAATCCTGTTGCATCCCCTGCCCTCCCAGCCATTGTATAGGCTTTTAAGGGAAGGAGAGATTGGATAATGGATAGAGGAACTCAAAGAAGATTTATTAAGAATGGCAGACTATACAATGTTTATATGTTGAGAAAAGAAATAGTCTTCAACAGGTTTTAAAAGGCATCTTTTGAATAGACTATGAAGGTATATATTGGTTCATGTTCTGTTATGTATACCAGAATGACTGAAACTGGTTAATTTATTAAAGAAAAGAAATGCATTTCTTTCTCTTTTTTTGGTATTTATTTTTTCATTTTAAAGTTGTGGGGTACAATTCAGGATGAGGTATACGAGTGATTATCATAGAGGTAAAGTTTGGGCCTACCTTTGGTCCCCACTTTCCCTGGCTTGAGATCAGGTACCCTTATTGATGCTGTATCTCCTCCCCCCAACCCCAGCAGTATCCCGCTAGTGCCAATCCCTTTCTTATAGTACTATGGTAAATGTTCAGGGTCTGCTTATGAGTGAGAACATGCGGTACTCTCTTCTTTGTTTCTGTGAAAATATGGTACATACACACAATGGAATATTACACAGCCATAAAGAAGGACAAACATATGGACTTCACAGCAACTTGGATGGATTTAGAGTCTATTATACTCAGAAATGTATTTCTTATAGTTATGAATGCTGGGAAGTCCGAGGTCAAGGGCCTGTATTTGGTGAAGGTCTTCTTGTTGATGAGGACTTTATACAGAGGTCCAGGATGGGGCAAGACATTATGTGGTGAGGAGCACATTAGTTCACGTCTCTCGTCCTCTTCTTATAAAGCCACTAGTCCCACCCTCATAATAACCCACTAATCCTTTAACCCTTCAATCCATTAATCCATGAGTGATGAATCAGAGCAGAATTTACATAATTCAATTACCTTTTAAAGGCCCCATCTCTTAATATGGACACATTGGGGATTGAATTTCAACATGAATTTTGTAGGAGACAAATATTCAAACCGTAGTATGGGATAAACTATAGACTAAGGCTTTAGAGTAAGCAGAAAGTTACATTAGTCTGATATTTGGATTTAACCTAGTGATTTTGGTGGAAGAATATTTGCATAAGGTGTCAAAATCATTATTGGGAGAGTGGCTTAAGTGATGGAATACCAAGTCTAGACTAGTAGGGACTGAAACCAGTAGGGGATTAACTTATTAAAATGATTCCTTCATCTTCACAAATACTGGGAGGTTAAAGTGAGAAAATGATATTACAGCACATAGTGTGTATTTCATTAGTGCTAGTTCTCTTCTGAATTTTCAGAAAAAGTTATAAGAATATGAAACCCCAAAATGTGTCAAAATTAGAGAGCTCATTAACAGCTCTAAGCAAACTTGTATCAAATAGGACACTGCAAAAACTGGACAGAGGAGGCTCAACAAAGGCAAATCAGTAATTCACAGGCTGTTCATGAACCTTAATAAAGGAAAAGGTTTGAGGAAATCCGTGGCACAATGGTGTATGATTCAGACAGCTTATCAAGAGCTCATGAAATGCTGTACTTGTGAGTTCTCTTTGAATAGATACTATAAATGCTAGGCTCTTAGGAAAAAAGAAGTGCTAGAAATATATCTAGTGATCTCTGAGACAAATGGAACAGACCAACTCTGTGACTGATTTTGTCCTTATTCCTATTTCAAGGCAGATGCCACTAAATATGGACTCATTCACAGTCAACAATGAACTCCTGCTATCATGTATTTTAAAATATGCTTTCAAATTTTTCTTACTTATCTTTATATTTCATACTTTTTTTCTTGACATTTTTTCAAAAAGTTCTGAAGAATGAGCATTTGCTGAAAGAATCTAGGTTTCAAATAATTCCTCTCTATCTTCCTTCCAGTTGGGTGTTACTTTCTTTTCTTTGGCTGTCTTCTTCCAGCCATCTTGATGACTTGCCTAATTTCAGTCCCTGAGCCTTGCTCTTTGCACTTTTCGGGCCATCATTAGTTATTTCAAAGATTTAACATATAATGATAGAGAAAAGGGCTATTTGAAGAGTTTGGAGCACTGCATTATTTTTTTGGCCTTGACAAATACCCCTTGGTAATGAAGACTTCAAAGGGCCTTTATTAAGACCTAAGAAAGAAATAGCAGGAGAAAGTTAATTACCTGCAGCCAAAAATCCCATTTTTCCTTTAACAACCCAGGGCTGCACTAAAGGCAATCAAGTGAAGTGCTGTTTGGCAAATAGTTAGTCTTTCTTGAAATGATGAGTATAATTAAGTACTCTCCTGTCTGTCATTAAAGACAAATTGTTTGTAAATGGTTAACATTTGAGTGCCTCACTGTGTCTTCAACCTTTATCATAATTATATTTTCAATATTGAACAAAATATTCTAAACTAAGAAATGGGAGCTTATTGAAAGGCTAATTGCCTGATAATGAATTACGGCTGCTCTTAAGCAAACTTGCACTATTTATTTATTATTTTGCCTTCATTTCCTTTAGGGGTTTTGATATTTGCAATTCAAATATACTCAAAAGAAGTATTCTGTGAAGAGAATCATCCATCCTGTGATAGTGGCTAATTTTGTTCCTAATTGGGGCTATGAACCATTCAAAGAAAAAACTCAACTCTGTCCAAAATCCACTGGATGGAAAGAAACCCAGATATCATTAGTGTTGTCAATGTTCTCTGGTGGCAGATAAGAATGAACAAAGCATTTTTGACTTCTAGGGGGTGTTTTGAGACTGTGATGTCATCAGCTTCTCTCATGCTTCACAGCAGTTTACTTCATTATATTATAATCTAATTATTCTAATGCACATGATTCAGTTGGTAGTTATGCTTCATAAAACTAGGAAATCCAGACAAAAGGACACCAGATTCAGGCTTCTTACTACATTATGGTAATCCCAATTTAGACTTTTCTGCATATTTCAAAGGGTAACTTTCAAATTGCCACAACCTATTTCATCCACTATTGAATAAGAACAAAATAGTGTGGACTTGTTTCTGGTTATAGAATATGTTTTAAAGTTAATTATCATGATAAAAATGGGATGTTCCAGGGTACAGATATCAAATCTATTATAGGGATATTAGTAGGACCCAAATGTACATTCCTCCACTGACTGCCCAATAAAACTCTTGTTTAATAATACATAATAATCCGGGTTAGGTAGCTCAGCCTGTAATCCCGCATTTTGGGAGGCTGAGGTGAGTGGATTGCCTGAGCCTGAGGGTTCAAGACCCGCCTGGGCAACTTGGTGAGTCCTCATTTCTACAATAAATCAAAAAATTAGCTGGACGTGGTAGCACGTACCCGTAGTTCCAGCTACTTGGAAGACTGAGGCAGAAGGATTGCCGGAGCCCAGCAGGTCGAGGCTGCAGTGGCTGAAAGCGGCCACTGCACTCCAGTCTAGGCGACAGAGTGAGACTCCAACTCAAAATAAAATAAATAAATAAATAAATAAATAAATAATAAACTATAAACAATAGTTTCTCCACTAGTTATTTAGTGGTCACTGCATGCCAGGAAATGTGCTAACTCCTTTTATGTATTTTCTATTTAATTTTCACAATAACCATATGAAATATGTTATTGTTTTTCTTTTATAAATGAAGACACTGAGACATTATTTTCCCTAGACATACTACTAGTGAGTGGTCCCCAGCAATGAAAACCTAGATAGCTATTTTTTGTCCTATCATTGTTGTAAAAGTTGTTTCTATCAAATGTGATAATTTTAAATTCTAATCTGATATACAATGTGTATGTGGCACAAGAAATATTTAGTGGCTTATGTCTGAATAATCATTGTTTTTACTTCTATTTTTAAATTTTTACAGAGTTTGATCATTTAATGATTAGTTGTACATTTCCTCTTTTGTAAATCATCCGTTCAAATGGGAATGATCTTATAATTGTTTATATACACTATATATAAACATAAATGAGCATTTGTTTTTAATGCTGAATGCTTCTTTTACTCAAGCAAAGATAATTTTAATACTAGTAACATGTGTTTGTATTTCTTTCTATGATTTTTTTCAATCACTTGTATTTGTAGAAGTTTTTAATCTATAATTTTTTGTTAGCTCATTTTTTAAATGATATGGTTTGGTTCAAATTTTTCCAATTAGTTGTTTATTAATACATATGAAATGTATGTAAGAATTTATTAAGTAGTATGAGCTAACACACACATATTTTATCCCTTTCTCAACTACCACCTCTGCCACTACCACCAAATAACTAGCCAAATGTCAATTATAAAAATATTTGGGGCTGAATGTGATGGCTCATGCCTTTAATCCCAGCACTTTAGGAGGCCCAGGAAGGAGGATGGCTTGAACCCAGGGGTTTGAGACTAGCCTGGGAAACTTGACGAGACCTCTTCTCTACAATAAATAAAAAAATTAGCCAGGCATGGTGGCACATTCCTGTAGTTCCAGCTACTTCGAAGACTCAGGCAGAAGGATCCCCTGAACCCAGCAGGTTGATCATACCACTGCACTCCAGCTTAGGCGACAGAGTGAGACTTTGACTCAAAAAAAAAAAAAAAAAGTTTAGAGGAGAATTGAAGAGTTGGTAAAATTTCCAGAGATGATGAGATGCAATAGAGGATTCAGGGAAGTTGGGAGAAAGGTGATCAGTCTAATTCTATTTTCTTCACCTTTTGCTCAGTCTGACACAGATCCTTAAAATTACTGATATGATGATTTCACAAATGCTGCTATTTTTTAATCATTTTCAGTAGTACTCATAATATGACATTAGCATATAAAAATAAAGAAAATGAGCAGTAACAGTGCTTCACTTTCTACTCCTGATAAATTGGAGTAGAAAAAAGACAAATGGGCTAGGTACCTCAGGACCTGAGGAACAGCATAGTAGTGAATATCCTTGGTTTTGTTTTTGCCTTTCTTATCTCAGACTTGGAGCAGAAGACATCAGCACCCAGAAATATCTGGGCTATAAAATAAATCTTAACACATGTAAAAGAATTGAAATCATACAGAGTGTGTTCTCTGACCATAGTGGAATCAAACCAGGAATCAATAACAGAAAGATAAAAGAAAAATATCCAAACACTTATAAATGAGACAAACACTCCTAAATAATCGATAGGCCAAAGAAGAAGTTTAAGGAAGACAAACAATACATGTAATTGAAAAAAATTAAAAACAATACATTAAAATTTGTGTGACACAGCTAAAGCAGTACGAGTTCCATTCTGAGAGCATGCTTGCAAGTCCAATTCGTTCATGAGTCCAACAAAGTTAGCCTAGATACCCAACTAACACAATCGGCTATATAGTACTGTACTGTAATAGGTTTATAATATTTTTCACAGAAATAACACATAAAAAACAAGCACACAAAAAAGTACAGTACAGTATAACAACTGGCATACAGGGGCTGGCATCGTATGAACAGGCAAGAATTACTGGAGGAAGGAGAGAAGGTGGGAGATGGTAGACCTGAAAGATTTTCAGCAATAGGAGAGAGAAGGAAAGCTGCAATTTCACTGAGGCCTGACGTTGGTGGCAAATGTTCTGGTTCCTTGCTGTACTTAATTCTATCTATCCTCTGGAAAAAAATGATTCAGTGATTTCTGAGTAGTATCTCTTTTTTCTCATCATAGATGACATAGTAGCACTGGATCGCATTTTGAATCGCCAGACAGGTGAACTAACTTACATGATTGGACATGTGAACACATGTTGGTATCTTTGAAAGTCTGCAACTTGGATGCCGGTTCCAATTTCCATGAGGGTGTGTCCTTCATTTTCTAAGGTTCCCGGAAGCAATCATGATGTCTTTCAAAAGAGGACTGGATTAAAAAAATGTGGTACATATACACAATGGAATACCTCGCAGTCATAAAAAAGAACAAAATCATGAATTTCGCAGCAACCTGGATGGAACTAGAGTCTATAATACTGAGTGACCTCTCACAGAAACAAAGAACTGAGTATCACATGTTCTCACTCATATAGTAGACCTTGGTCATCCAATGTATTACCACAAGAAAATGACTGACAGTGGTGGGAAACTATGTGGGGGGAGGGGTAGGGTGATGGGATTAATGGTGGTAAATATCTGTCTGGGGATGGGGAGACACCTCTTATCATCAAGGGTGCCTGAACAAAGCATATTTGTATACCTAACCCTTAACTGTACCCCACATATCATAATAAAAAATATTGAATATTTAAAAAAAAAAAAAAGAAAGTCTGCACCTTGAAGTTTCATATTTAGGGGGCTTACTGTGTAGCCCTGTGAGATATATAAATATATATATTCACATATATATTAATATATATGAATGTATATATGAGTACATATGAATATATATGAATATATATGAATATATGTATACATATGAAGACATATTCATATATATATGAATATACATATAAGTGAATATATATATTCATCCAAGATTCCTGGCTTATAACTCCAATAGCCTTTGTTATAGTCCTTTGTTATAGTGTTGGGTGCCTTAGGTCTTAGGAAACAGAATCTCACTCTCTCTGGCCTTCTGCCCTCCTTTCATCAGCCCAAGGCAGGACTCTAATATGATTGTGAGTCATATAACCTTCATTTTAGAAGGGGTCCTATCCCATGTTCTGGAGGAAGAAATGTTGCACAGAAGGGCCAAGGAGAATCTGAACAGAGAGGACTTGCTGAGTTTCTCTACTCAGTCTATTAGTATTAGATCAAAGTCTTTTTGTCCAGTCACATTTCTACATGATTGTCAATCGTGTCTATCCAATAAAGTCTCCATAAAAGGCCCAAGGGAGCCGGGCACGGTGGCTTGCACCTTTCATCCCAGCACTTTGGGAGGCAGAGGTGAGAGAATTGCCTGAACCTGAGGGGGGTTCGAGACCAACCTGGGCAACTTGGAGAGACCTCGTCTCTACAATAAATCAAAAAGTTAGCCAGGCATGGTGGCATGTGCCTATAGCTCCAGCTACTTGGAAGACTGAGTCAGAAGGATCACCTGAGTCCAGCAGGTCAAGGCTGCAGTGGCTGTGAGCATGTCACTGTACACCAGCCTGGGTGACTCCAGCCAGAGTAAGACTACGACTCAAAAAAAAAAAAAAAAAAAAAGGCCCAAAGGACATGGTTCAAAGAGCTTTTCAAATAGCTGAAGATGTGGAGTTTTCTGATGAGTGGCATGCCAGGGGAGAGCATAGAAGCTTTGCACACCTTCCCCTATACCTTGCCCTCTTTGTCTGTATCCTTTGAAATGTCCTTTATAATTAACTGCTAAATATAAGCAAGTTTTCCTGAGTTCTGTTAGCCATTGTGGCAAAATAATCAAACCCAAGCAGGAGGTTGTGATTGACTTTGAAAGTTAAGAGGGAGGGGCGTTCTTGTGGCACTGAGCTCTCCACCTGGGGAGCTGATGCTATCTCCAGGTAGATGGTGTCAGAATTATAGGACAATTCGCTGATGTCCCATGGAAAGTTTCTTGTTGTGTGAGGAATTTTCCCACCTTCATCTTGCATCAAATGTGTTGTGTTGAGTGTTGTGTGAGAGTAGAGAGGGAAAACAAAAAAAGGTTTGATTGTTTTCCTTCTGAAATACCCAACTGACCTTTGACAACAGTGCAAAAACCATCCATTGAGGAAAAGGCTGCATTTCAAAAAAAAGTGCTGAAGCAAATTAGACATCTATAGGTGTGGCTAAAAAATGAAAACAAAACAAAACAAAAAATTGAATAAAACAACAACAAAAAGCAAAAACCTCAATCTAAGGCTCACACCTTATGCAATAAATTAATTCAAAACAGGTCATGGACTTAAATGTGAAATATAAGATTGTAAATAAATAAAATAGAAAAATTAGAGCTAGGTTAAAAGTTCTTAAACTTGACACCAAAACACAATCTCTAATAGGAAAAATGATAAATTGAACTTCATCAAAATTAAAAGCACTTTCTATGCAAAGATCTGTGAAGAGGATGAAATAAAAAGCCACTTATTGGAAGAAAATATTTGCAAAACATATATTTGACAAAGGACTGGTATCTATAATACATAAAAAATTATCTCAAACATCAAAAGAAAAAAAATCACTTCAATTAGAAAATTGACAACATACATGAAAAGACATTTTACCAAAGAGCATATAAAATGTCAAATAAAGACATAAGATAGTATTAATCATTAGGAAAATATAAATTAAAACCACAGTGAGATATCACAAATACCTATTGGAACGGTTAAAATAATAATACAAAGTGACATCAATTAATACTGGCAAGGATGTGGAGAAATTAGATTATTTATACTTGCTAATGGGAATGCAAAATTGTGAAGATTTTTTGCAAAACAATTTGGCAGTTTCTTAATAAATTAAACAACTACCATATCATCCAACAATTGTACTCCTGGGCACTTATCCCAGAAACGAAGACATATGTGCATACCCAGACCTGCACACAAATAGCAGTTTATAATGTCCCCAAACTGGAATAACCCAGATGTCTTCAACAGGTGAATGATTAAAGAAACTATCAAAACACAGAAGCTGGATAAATCCTAAGATAATTATCCTGAGGGAAAAAAAATCTCAAAATGTTATAGTCCACACAAGTCCATGTATATAACTTTTCGAACTGACAAACGTATAGAAATGTTGATAGATTGCTGGTTGCCAGGGATAAAGAGGTGGTAGGAGCTGATGGGTGTGGCTATCAAACAGCAACAGGAAGAATTCCTGGGGGAGGGAATACTCGTGTGTCATATCAAGATCCTGGCTGAGATGTTTTACTACTGTTTTGCAAGTGATACCCTTGTGAAAAACTGGATGAAGCGTCCATGGGACATCTCTGTATTATTCTTATAACTGTGCGTGAATCTACAATTAATCTCAAAATAAAAAAAATATAATTTTTTTAAAAAGCCCTAACTAGTTATTCACCAGAAGAAGGTTCCTGGACAGGGCTTGCCTTTGAAGCTATACATTGATAAATTTATCTTACAAGTTTCAAATTAAAATTAACCTTTTAGCTTAACAAATATTTATTGAATGCTTATGACAAAACATAGTGTTAGTGAGAATAATTCAGAGGCATAATGAATGCAAAGTTATATTCTAAGAGATTGCAATCTCTTAGAGACAGAGATGTGCAGAGATAAGTAAATTCTAAGGCAAATAATAGCACGTGATGGTTGAAATCTGAGGAAAATGTAACAAAATAGCATGAAAGGGCCAGATTATCTACACCTATTGCTTAGAAATGTCATAAAAATTGAGTGTGGAGGAGAATAGATGATATGATCTGAACAGGCTTAGAAAGATAAAGATTTCCTTAATTAATTACGTAAATGTTTGCATTTTATTAGGCTGAATGGCTAATAGATGCTTCTGAGAAAATCTGGTTTGTGCTGAAATTCTTATATGATGTTTAATATTTGCCAATTTCTATTCATAGCGACAAGTAACATGTGCCATGATGGCAATGTGCTATAAATCCCCTTCTAATTCTTGGAGAAGGAATGCTGGCAGCCTCTACAATGTTCAGGGTAAATTCTGTGCCCAAAAACCATTTTAGTGACTGTTGTGCAATCAGATATCCAAGTAGTCAATTAGGACAATGAGCCAAACTAAAAGTTACAATCAAGTCTTCATTCACTTACTGCGACAGTGCAAACAAAAGGCAAGAAGACAAGCCCAGCTTCCTTGAAAGGACTTGGGCGCTAGTAACAACTCCACACCCGTTGGGGACCAAGAGATTTATTAAAGTGGCGGCTACAGAGCTAGAGGGGGGGAGAGAGAGAGAGAGCTATGCAGGGAGAGAGCTGTATATATTAGTTTAGCGAGGGCAAGAAGAGGTCATGCTAGCATTCTATTGGGTAGAGCAGAGTGGAAATAGGGTGGGCTGAAGGTGTGTTACATTACTATTGGAGGGTACTATAGGGCTGATTTGTCATAGGAGATTGTGGGCTTGCAGGTTTGAACTTCGCGCGCGCGGGAAACCGTACAGGGGGAAGCTGGAACTTAGGGCCTTTGTTGTTTCCATGTGGCCCTGTAGTGTTCAGTGCCATCTTGGGGGGGGGCCCTTCATTCCCACCTTTTCTGTTTATTTGGGAGAGGGGCGTCATTACTCTTTCTGGCTGCCTCCTGCTGGATGTGGACGTTGTGGGGGAAGGGCACAGAACCAGCCAGAACAGGGCCCAGAGATAGGCACTGAAGGCGAAGATTTCTGGAGATGAGAGTTCTATGAAAGTCCCTTGTAAATGTAGAATGACAACTTGTTCCGGCCAGTCTTCCAGCAGGAACGAGGGCGGTAGTAACCAGCTGTCTTGGAGTAGACTGTGGAGGTAAGTAGAGAATCTGGAAGAGAGCATATCTAGAAAAATTAGGTTTTAGGTTGAATTTGGAGGGGTGGTGAGTTGGGACAGGTGAAGTTTTAGTGGTCGCCCTGGTATTTTAGAGCAGACATACCTGGAGGTGGGTGAACAAGTACTGTTTTGGGTGGGGTGAGAAGGAGGAGGAGTAGCAGGTTTAAGATGGGAGATGTGGATCCATGGGGTAACCTGACACTGGGCCGTGATAAGCTTTGCTGCTGTGGGAGTGGATAAAATTATTTGAAGAGGTTCGGACCATTTTGGATTTAGCTGGGTTTTAGTTTCTGGGTCGGAAAAATAGACCCATTGTCCCGGGACGAGTGAAGGCGGGATTTGGCCGTCAGATGGAACGCGTAAAAGGAGGTTTTGATGTTCCCAAATATGGGACCGAATAAAGGACAAGAGAGGGTAGAGCATATGGGTAGAGGTTAAGGGGGCTGAGGGTGGATTTCCTGGAGGGAGGGCTGGGCGGCCGTACATAACTTCAAATGGCGATAGTTGGGACAGTTTTTTTGGGAAGACTCGTATGCGGAAGAGGGCCAGTGGGAGGAGGGAGACCCAGTCCCGATGGAGTTCGAGGGATAATTTGGTGAGAGTGT
>CAUYQG010061821.1:0-20423 GCA_963574415.1 Tarsius wallacei | reverse complement strand
GTAATCTTGCCTTTCCTTGTCTTTTAGAAGTGATATTAGGCTGTTAACCTATGAATTTTTGTTTTCTTGATGTGAGTGTGTGCAATGCTATAAATTTTTCTCTTAACATTATTTCATAGCATCACGGAGATTCTGAAAGGAAGTGTCTATGTTTTCATTTGTTTCAGGATTTTTTAAATTTCTGTCTTGATTTCCATGTTGATCCAAAAGTTGTTCAGCAGCATGATTTTTTAGTGTCCATGTCTTTGTCTGTGATCTTAGATGATACACAGTATCACTTCAATGTTTTGGAAGTTGATTATGTTTGGTTTATGCCCCATAATGTGATCAATCATGGAGCATGTTCCATGTGCTGATGAGTAGAATATACACTCTGTAGTTGTTGGGTGATGTGTTCTTTAGATGTCTATTAAGGCCATTTGGTTGAGCATCAAGCTGAAGTTATGGAACTCCTTGTTGATATTTTTTCTTAATGATCTATCCAAAGTTGTTAGTAGACCATTTTGGTCTTCAACTATGATGGCGTGGGAATTTGCTTAGCAGTTGTCTTATAAAGCCTGGTGCTCCTGTGATGGGTGCATATATGTTTAGTACGGCTATTTCTTGTTGGACAATTACACCTTTTATTATTACGTAGTATTCTTCCATGTCCTTTTTAACTTTTGAAGGCTTGAAGGCTACTTTATCTAATATTAGAATAGCTATGCTCACTTTCTTTTTTCCAGTCACCTGAAGGATCAACTTCCAACCTCCAACCTTGAGTCTGTTGATATCTTTTGCAGTGAGATGGGTTTCCTGGAGGCTGAAGATTGTTAAATCATGTTTTGCTTTGTTTTGTTTTGTTTTGTTTTGATCCAGTTTGCCATTCTATGTCTCTTCATTTGCACATTTAGTACACTCATGCTCAAGTTGATTATTAAAATGTGAATTTATTCCTGTCATAGTGCTCTTAGGGTTTTTTAAAATTTTTTAAATTTTTTTTTAAATTTTTGATCTCCTTTTATCTTTTGTGTATATACAAAAATATAGGAGATGTTCTCTTGAATAACCTCATAGAGTATTTTCCCATAGTGTCCGTGTGTATGTGTGTGTGTGTGCGCGCTCATTTTTGTGGGAGCTCTTTATGCTCCATTAACTCTATTTATTTCTGCACTGTTTTGATGTGCATGGATGATTTTCTTTTTTTCTTTTTTTTCCAACACCTTCTTAAGCATCTCCTGAAGGGTTGGTCTGAAGGTGGCATAATTTCTTAGAGATTGTATGATGTCTGGAAAAGATTTTAATTCTCCATCACTGGGTATGAAATTCTTGGTTGGAATTGCTTATTTTTAAGAACATTAATAATTGGCCTCCAATTTCTTCAGGCTTGTAGTATTTTTTCAGATAAGTCTGGAGTGATTCTGATGCATTTTCTCTGGTAGGTAGTCTGACTTTTATCTCTTACTGACTTTAGAATTTTTTATTTTGTACTTTTTGGAGGCAGATTTCTATGTGTCTTAGTGATCGTCTTTCATGTCATATTTTGCAGAGGAATCTCTGAAACTCTTGCACATGAATGGTTATCTTTCTAGCAAGATAGGGGAAGTTCTCTTGAATGACCTCAGAGTGTATTTTTCCATGGTATTCTCATTTTCCCTTTCTGCTTTGGGAATACTAATCAGGCATAGGTTTGGTTTTTTTTATGAAGTCACGCAGCTCTCAGAGGGTTTGTTTCTTCTTTTTATGATTTATTTCTATGTTTTTAACAGAATGGTTAATTCCATATTTTGGTATTTGAGGTTTGATATTCTTTCTTCTGCTTGGTTGAGCCTGTTCTCAATACTTGTCACTTTGTTATTGATTTTGAGTATGGAGCACTTTAATTCCACTATTTCAGAATAGACCTACTTTGTTTTTATGTTCTATACAATTTATTTAAGTTTCACTTCATTTTTTTTGTTACTGTTCATTTGTGCCATCCATTCTCTGGTTCCTGTGGCTGTCCACTGGGGCAGGTTGTTCTGGGGGACTTTCTTTGTTTCTACACTGATGGATGCTTTTTGTGTGTTGTGTCATACAATTCTGAGAGCTACTTGTGTGTGTGTGTGTGTGTGTGTGTGTGTGTGTGTGTGTGTGTGTTGTTGAGCCTTTCTCATTTTACTCAGGGAGAGAAAGTTCTTATGAGACAGGTTCTTGTTACTGCAGACTTTCTCTCACTGCTAAACTAGTCAGGTAATTT
The DNA here is from genome assembly GCA_963574415.1 of Tarsius wallacei. Classification (NCBI taxonomy): domain Eukaryota; kingdom Metazoa; phylum Chordata; class Mammalia; order Primates; family Tarsiidae; genus Tarsius; species Tarsius wallacei. The sequence goes on along the minus strand of CAUYQG010061821.1, from coordinate 18,205 downwards.
TTCAGTCACCTGCTTCTGCATGTAGCTGATGGCCAGTAGAGAGGGGTCAGATGACCCAGGACATCCCAGATTTACTCACCTCTTCCCTTATCCAGTAGAATCTCAGCACCTATATATGCCTAGCTTATGGCAGGGGTATGAAGGGCCTCAATTCCCATGCCTGCGTTTTTTGGTCTCTCTGTGTTCAAGAAGATCCCACTGAGAGAGGGGAGTTTTACCATTTCAAATGTGTTCATGGTGCCTCTTTTAATTGGTGCTGGATCCCCCACTCTCTGCTCTGTCTTGTGAGAGAGGTGCTATTCTGTTGCTCCACCAGGTGCCAGCAGCAAGTGTGTCAGTCAAATTTACCCTGAACATGGGCCTTACCTATAGAGGATCTGCTTCCCAATTCCACCTGGGTTCTGGCACCCACAACTCTGTTTTAACCAGGTTTCCTCCCACATTAAATTGATGTTTTGCACACTGTTGAGAGGGGGTGGACCAACTTGAAGTATTTTATAAGCACTCACCCTTCTCCTTCTCTGAAACAGATATTCCTTTTCTGTGAATGCCTGGTGCAGGATGGGGGAAGAAGTGCCCGGAACTTTGCACCTGCTGTTGCTTTCTGGACTCTGTACTCTAAGAGAGACCTTCACTGGGTTCATGATGTTTAACCTATCTAAAAGGGCTCAGAATATCTTCTTTTAACTGCCTGCAGAATTCATACTTTCTGTCTGTCTAAGTGAGAGTAGTGGTAATCTGTGGCTCCATAGTAGCTGCCTTCTTTAAAAATTTTGGTGGTGTCATTAATCTCTGTAATCTCCCTAGGGCTGTAGTGTTCTTTTCATTTTAATATTTTGCATGTGAAGAAAGGGTTACTGGTTTCCACTTGACTTTCCCTACCTTAGTAGTTCCCCTTCCATGAAATTAGTGAACCATGTAGGATGTTGAGTCAGTTGCTGATTCTGTGTGATTCAATTACACATTTTAAACATTGGAAGGTAATCCTAGGGTGAGTTTAGGTAACCACTGGACCCGTGATGAGATGGGCACACTCTGTTGGACATCAGCCTTTATAAGTATTCTGACTAGTGCATGATAATATTATTTTAGTCTACAAAAATTTGTGAGGTGTCCTAGCTGATGTTTGGTGTCCATTAAAAATCTCATTAAATTTCCTTCACCAGTGAACAATAACTCTGATAAATACTTGCAAGTCTATTGAGGAATATTTTTGACATCCATTTTATGGCTATGTAGCTAGGTCTTTACTCAAGGAGACCTAGCCTTCTCTTTGTTAAAAAAAAAGACTCTACTACTGTAAATTGGTTGAGAGGTGGCTATGTTTCTGTTGTAAGCTAAGGCAGATTCCATTCAACACACTTGGGGATTTTGCTTATGTGAATTATCTATACTGCTCATCCATTTTAGTTCTACAAACACTGACTGTGTTCATGCTTGCAAACTCAGCACTTTGGAAGACCATAACTGGAAGATTGCTTGAGCTCTGGAGTTCAAGACCAACCTGAGCAACATAGCAAGACGCTTTGTCTCTACAAAAAAAAAAAAATAGCCAGATGCGGTGGTGCATGCCTATAGTCCCAGTTACCCAAGAGACTGAGGTGAAAGTATTGCCTGATCCCAGCAGGTGGAGGCTGGGGTGAGCCATGATTGTGCCATTGCACTCTAGCCTGAGCAATAGAGTGAAAAAATAAGAAAAGAAAAGAAAAGAAAAGAAAAGAAAAGAAAAGAAAAGAAAGAAACATGGGGATCAACTACTAAATGTCAAAGATCTTTGCAGTATAGACTATTCTGATGCTTTAACTCTGATACCCAATACCATTACTGGTACAATTTAGTCTCTGAGAACTAAATGCCAACATTTGTCATCTGTTACCCTGCTATATTGTTATCCCCATTGAATGTTGGAATTCCAGTGTAATGACAGTAGTTTCTACTTATATTTCTAGCCTATGAAAAGTAATCACTAAAAAGCCAGTTAGGACACTGGGAATAAAACATGAATATATTTTATCTAGATCTAGTTAAGGTAAAGTATTTTGTACTTAGCTGAGGAGTATTTGAAAAGAAAAGTCTCAGACAAGTATGACATAATAAATTCACTACCATTCCAATCTCTTTGACTTTGGTTGCATTCCCTTATAATGCAACAACAAATGTCTGGTATTTTAATGTAAGCCATCTTTGAGCCCAGGTTTCAGTCAAAAGCAAAGCAAAATGTTAAATCTATTTCCATCTCTTTAATTTAACACATTGGATCCAAAATGCCTGCTTAGTGAGTAAATATCGGTCTATTTTTGCCTAAATCAAATTTATGTTTTTTCTATCTTAATTTGACTCACTTAGGACGATCCCATGTTTGCTTCTTAGACATATATAAATGTTTCTCAGGCTTCTATGAATCTCAAAATCATATTTGATTTTGAGGAGTATGTATGAAACTTTTTATGTGTTGTCCTTGGTATATTACACCCTGGGCCCTATTGGACTTGAGTTTGACTATAGGTACAAGAACAATAGGAGTTACTAGGAATAGGACATGAGAATGATTAGCAGTTCTTTGCAAAGGAATTCTCTCTTTTAAAAAATTTTTCTATACCTATACAACCTAAATTTTAGGGCCTCTATTTTTTCCAGTCAATTCCTTAAATTTACCACAAAAGTCTTTGGAAACTTAAAAATTTAGTTCGTATTGTGAGTCAGCTGCCTGGAACCTTAAAATTTGGGTATCATTTTCAAAACTGTCAGCTCTGCAGGAGATGAGAATTTGTAATTTCATACAGAAGATGAATTTTTTTTAATGGTAGTAATAGAAATGTTCTTGTAAGAAATTTGGGCTGAAAAATTAATGCCCCATGTTAATCATTATTCTTGATCCAAAGTCTGCTTAGAAACAATAATATTAAAAAACATTTTAGTGTGAAAATAATGTGCCTGTTGCATAATTGTGCTTCCTAAAATTTTTCAAAAAGTTTCATTTTGACCATGCTAATCTACAATTATGTAGGAAAGAGAATTTGGGGACAAATTCTTTCAACCTAGTTGAACTGGCATAGTAGAATTCCACTATATGGCAGTCCATCTAGAGATAGTGCCTTCCTGGTGAGATTTTTCTGAGGAAGGGTAGAAGGGTAGTGGTCACAAGATTATTTAAACTGTTATTATAAGTAAATGATTTCTTATGTTTTTAGTTTCTTGTGTCTATTTTTGTAGATCATATGTTTCTAGAAACTTAAAAATATTATCTAAATTTTATTTATTGACTTAAAGCAGTGGTTCTTAATGGGGTCTATTTTGCTCTTAAGAGGACATTTAGCAGTTTCTGGAAACATTTCTGTTTTTTATAATAGGGATTTATACTAGCATTTCATAAGTGGAAACTAGATATGCTGCTAAATTCCTATGGTGTGTAGGGCAGCTTCCTCCACCAACCAAAAAATTACCTGACCCAAAACATTAAGAGTGCCAAGGTTGTGAAAACCTGGTCTAACATGTTTTGACACATTTTAATATAGTTTTGAAAATCTACTGCATATTTTTATATTTCCTTTTTGTATGTTACCTATGTGACTTTCTCATTTTCCCTAAACTTGGGTCTAATAAATGTTTACTCTTTTGACAACTTTTCAGATACATATAATACAATATCTGTGTTTTTAACTGCAAAGTTCATTCTGAAACATATCCAGATATATTATTAGAACATTTTTTATCTCTTTGCTTAAGTTTAAATAAATATAACCTTTACAATATGTCATATGTGAATGGGAGAGGAGGCAAAAGAAGAATTAATGAGAAACCGAGAGGGACTATGACCAAGATGCAGAAACCCTCTGAATGTATGATATTCATGCGTAACATCTTGATTTTACATGATGACAATGTCATTCTAATTTCAACAATAACAGTGGGCAGTTGAAAATAAGATTCAAAAATGTTAGTTTCTCTTTGTGAAATATAATTTTCCCCTCATAATTTTTTAGGAAGAGCTTACAATCAATAAATCGATTATTCTTTCAGGAATGAAGAGATAAATCTTGTTGTTAAATATACCGTAAATTTTAGCAATGAGAGAAGAAAATTACTTAAGGTTAAAAATGGAATTTCCAGCAGAAAATTTTGACTACCAGCTGTGAAAAAGTCTTAGGATAAATGTAGTAATTTGGAGAATACTAAGATTTACTTATAGAGTCTAACATTGCATATAAAGAAACACACATATATTTTACAAATTTAAAAATTATATAGCAGATTTACATAAACATATAATTTATATTTGCATAAATATATTAGGTTAGCATATAAAATTATATATAATACAAATTGTACTGAATAAAAGACCACTATTGCTGCATATAAACTGTAGTTTTCTTTATTAAATTAGTAATTGTTACTATAAATAACTAAAATTATTTCTGACAATGGTAATTTTATTTTAATAAATTATAAAAGTATTAAAATGTTACTTTATTTAACAGTAGTTCTAGATGTATGGTGTGCATTAAGCTTATCTTAATAAAGTTGATAAACACGCAAATTTCTATCTCCTCTTTCAGAGATTTTGATTGAACTTTCATAATGGGGCTGCTCTCTTGCCTTATGTATTTATCTATGGACTCGATAAAAATGCAAGAATTATTTAGATATATTAATAACTGTATTTCAAACTAAATATCAAAATACAGAAAACTAATAAAGATAAATATGATAAGCTTGTACCAAATATATGACAATAAAATTCAGTCATAAAAACAAATGTTTATTAAGCATCTAAAAACTGAAAAGCTCATAGTACAGGACTAGGTGGCTCAGCCTGTAATTCCAGCACTTTGGGAGGCCAAGTTGAGTGGATTGCCTTAGTCCACGGGTTTGAGACCAGCCCTGGCAACTTGGCGAGACTTCATCTCTACAATAAATAAATAAATAAATAAGACAGGCATGGTAGTTCTGGTTACTTGGAAGGCTGAAGCAGAAGGATCGCCAGAGACCAGCAGGTCGATGCTGGGGTGGCCGTGAGTGTGCCACGGCGCTCCAGCCTGGGCATCGGAGAGAGATTGCAACTGAAAAAAGAAAAACACATTGCTCTTTTTTAAAACAATATAAATGTTAAAAAAAAAAAAAAGCTATGTTCTGACTTGCATTTTTTTTAGCTTTAGCTAAATTATGTTTTGGTTAGAGATAAAATTTCAGCAGCGTACATGCACAGAAAGGTCTATTTCCTGTTATGTTCATGGTGGCTTGACTATTAGTTACCATTTTAACTAAAGGGCTAAGCTATAAGAGGAGTCCCAGTCAAAGTCATGGGTGAGGGAAAAGAGGGAAAAGATTAGCTTGTGACACCATCAAAAGACTATTGAAGATTTTCCTTGGAAGTTCTCATCCTACTTCTGTTGATATTTTATCAATCAAGATCAACGTAAGCCCCATGGCAAAGACTGGAGTTTATGGGATATGGATGTCTCTCCCACACAGGGAGAAATAGCAAATGTTTTTGAAAATTTTGCATGATCCTAAAATCTACAACAGTACCTTGAAAAATATTTAAACAATGGTATTGGTTAAAAAAAAAACAATGCCACTTGAAATTTATTTTTAAATATTTTAGCAATAAATATTAAAATTACAGATCAAGCCAGCATGGTGGCTTATACCCTTGATTACAACACTTTGGAAAGTTGAGGTGAGAGGATGGCTAGAGGCCAGTAATTCAAGACCAATCAAGGCAAACCAGCAAGACTCAGTATCTTTTTTTTTTTTTTTTAATTTTTTAACTTCATTTTATTAGAGAGATTGTTGGGTATAAATTAAGAATAGGTACATAAGTATTCTTTTTTAATTATAAAGATATGGAGTACAATTCAGGGTTAAGTATACAAACATTAATTATGCAGGTACCCTTGTTGATGAGGTATACCCCTCCCTCCCCTAGCAGTTTCCCTCATATACATAATGGAATATTATGCAGCCATAAGGAAGGACAAATATATGGACTTTGCAATAACTTGGATGGATTTGGAGGCAATCATACTCAGTAATCTATCACAGAAACAAAGAACACAATACCATATGTTCTCACTCATAAGCGGACTTTGAATAATGATAATACTACAAGACTCAGTCTCTTAAAAAAAATTACCTAGATGTGGTGGTGCATGCCTATAGCCACAACCACTGGAAATACTGAGGCAAGAACCTCACTTGAGCCTAGGATTTCAAAGCTGCAGTGAGCTATGATGGTGTCACCGCACTCCAGTTTGGTAACAGAGCAAGAATTCATCTCTAATATATATATAAATGCAATAGCATATTGATATGCTATTAACATTAATTGATATTTTAGAATATATTCATTTTAAGTGTCTTATTCAAGAATTAATACTGGTTGCCAGTTCCAACTTCCATAAGAGTGTCTCCTGCATTTTCTAAGGTTCTTACAGTTTGAGGTTTTACATGTATTTTACATTTACATTCTCAACCACTTGGAATACTTTCAAGAGAACCAAAATGCCCAGGCCATAAGTGATAAGATAGACAAGTGGGACATCATTAAACTGTCAAGCTTCTGCAAAGCCAAAGAAATAAAAAAAGAGCAGGGAGATAGCCCACAGACTGGGAAAAAATATTTGCCAACTCCATGTCTGACAAAGGCCTAACATCAAGGATCTACAAGGAACTCAAAACATGTTAAAAGAAAAAAAAAACCAACCAGCCCCATTACAAAGTGGGCTAAAAATATGAATTGACACTTCTCAAAAGAAGATATATGAGCAGCCAACAGACACATGTAAAAATTTTCAGCCCCACTAGTCATCAAGGAGATGCAAATTAAAACTACACTGAGATATCATCTAACTCCAGTCAGAATGACCATCATCAATAACTCAAAAAATAACAGATGCTGGAGAGGATGTGGCAAAAAGGGAAAACTTCTACATAGTTGGTGGAAGTGTAAACTAGTACAGCCTCTGTGGAAATATGTGTGGCGATTCCTAAAAGTTCTAGCGATCAACCTAACATATGACTCTCCAGCCCCCCACTGAGAATATACCTGGAAAACCTTAGGTCACTTTATAAAAAAGATACCTGTACACATATGTTTATCGCAGGATTGTTCACAATGGCAGGAGCATGGAACCAACTGTGCTGCTCATCAAAAGAGGACTGGATAAAAAAATGGGGTACATATATTCAATGGAATACTATGCAGTCATAAAGAAGAATAAAACCATGAAGTTTGCAGCAACCTGGATGGAATTACAGTTTATAATATTGAGTGATCTCTCACAGAAACAAAGAGCTGAGTGTCATATGTTCTCATTCATAAGTGGACCTTGAACAACTACTGTATTACTGTAGGAAAGGGATTGAAAGTAGTGGTAAACTGCGGGTGGGAGGTAGGGGCTGGGGAGCTGGGGTTGACAGTAGTTGATATATTTGCCTGGGAAAGGGGGGCATACCTCATCAATAAAGGTACCTGCACAAGGAACATTTGTATACCTAACCCTGAATTGTACCCCACAATTTCAAAATAAAAATTAAAAGAGAGAGAAAAAAAAGAATTAATACTGGTTGTGTTAGAGGGATGATTTCAATTAGTATTGTAAGATTTATAAATGATGCATCTGTATGCTAGAAGTTCTAACATTCCCAGATTAATATTGAAGTTTTATTAATCAGAATAAAATTATACCAGAAATGTAACTGGCTTTAACTTTATAACCACTCAGAATTGAGTTTAGGAAAGAGGAGACCTATAACACTACTACAAAGTACTTATTTGACCTGGCTCAGTTCAGTGTGCAGCAGAAAGGAAGGTGATATCTCCAGAATATGATCTATTGTATTTCTTTTTTAGTCTGTATGTCTATCTAAAATAATTCTGTTCATTTTATATTTAACATGTTATCATAGCCTATTTCCACTGGCCACATGCTCTTGAATTCCAGATGTTTGAGAATTGGTAGGTTATATAACTGTATTAACAGTAGAATATGCATTTGCTTTTTAAAATTATATACCAGAAATCAATTTGTAATAAAAACAATTATCCCCCAATTTACTATTCTCTGGAAGTTGCATATTTTTAATCAGCAATGCTTTTGACATTTCTATTTTTAGTTATTTTTTTGAGTACTAAATATTATTCTGTATTTTGAAAATTGAAACTAGAACTAAAATTACAATGTATAATTTTGAGCAACGTAATGAAGAGGTTAACTAAATATTTTAAATATGAAGATAAGGAAAAATTATATTAGATACTTTTTTATATATCTTTTCCTTACCAACTCAATATAAAATTTATTTAAATGCTTTTCTCAAAGTAATAAAGGAAAATTTAATATCATGTAGCAAATATTTAAGCAGGAGATGAAATATTATCAGACTTTATGTCTAATATCCAGGTAAATCATGTTATGTGTCAAGAAAAGTAGCTCTTAGGTGGAGATAAATCGAATTTAAAGAGATAAAACCAATTAACAAAGGATTTTTGTAATAGATTGAAATGTCAAAACCTAAAGTGATGCATTAAGGAGATTAGTTTTGCAACTATAACAAAATTATCTTTTAAAGTGTTAGTTTTTCTGAAATTTTGCTCTAACAGCTAATTTAATAACTTATTGGTGATCAAGACTAAAGAAATGAAGAAATGACACTTTATATTTATTTTAAGATTGTTGTAAAACAAACAGTATCTTACTATAGATATAGGATATTGATGTCAATTGGTTCATAATATAATATTAAGAAAATATATTGTAGGCTGGGCTTGGTGTCTCAGTCTGTAATCCCAGCACTTTGGGAGGCCGAGGCACGTGAATTGCCTGAGCCCATGGATTTGAGACCCACCCTGGCAACTTGGCAAGACCTCATCTCTACAATAAATAAAAAACTAGTCAGGCGTGGTATAGCGCTCTTGTATTTCCGGCTACTTGGAAGGCTGAGGCTGAAGGATCGCCGGAGCCCACCAGGTCGAGGCTGCGGTGCCTGGAGTGTGCCACTGCACTCCAGACTGGGCGACAGAGTGAGACTCCAGCTCAATAAAAAGAAAAAAAAAAAGAAAATATATTGTAAACATAAACATATGGATACTTGTAACAACTATTATATATGTCTATTATTTATTTTAATTGTAAAGGGATTTTTTGCATATTTTTGCTACAAATTTGTGAATAAATAGTCTGACTTTATGGCTGTAATTAAGGTATTCCAATCAATAGTTTTATAGCCTGATAACTTCAGTTAACTAAAAGGTTCATGAAGAATATACAGAGCAGAAGCAAAATTTTAATCCGTGTTTTTAAATTTAATTCAGTGAATTTTCCAAAAATGGCAGTCACATTAGGTTAAAGAAAAATGCTGAGCTCTTTTAATTTTGTTTAGTTTAAGAGTATGTAGATGATACAGATTCATTTTCATAATATGTTAATTCAAATCTGTAATTGAAATGCATACAAGAAAATACTTGAGTTGTACATGTTAGTAATGACTATTTTTCACTGCTTTTTTTTTTTTTTTGAGCCAGAATCTCACTCTGTTGCCCAGGCCGGAGTGCAGTGCCACTCTCATGGGTAATACAGCCTCGACCTGTTGGGCTCAGGGAATCTTTCTGCCTCAGCCCTTCAAGTAGCCGGAACTACAGGCATGCACCACTACGTCTGGCTATTTTTAAAAATTTATTGATTGTAGAGACGAGGTCTCGACAAGTTGTCCAGGCTGATCGCAGATCTGTGGGCTTATACAGTCTTCTTGCCTCTGCCTCCCAAAGTTCTGTGATTACAGGCGTGAGCCATCATGCCCGACTTTCCTTAGTTTCTCTAGGTTATATTTTAATTGAAGTTTCTATCTAATTTTTAGATTCATCTGTTTATTTACTTATTTTTTAATTTAACAAATAATTATTAACTAATTCTGTTATCTGGTCAGTGATTTACTGTGCCTATTATTTGTCAAGCACTGCTTTACATAATGGAGTTACAGAGGTTAAAAAGTAATACAGGATTCCTGCTGTCACTGAGCTTACATTTCTACTGGTTTAAAGTAAGAGACACAAGTCTTAAGACAAGTAAAAACAAATCATAATCAGTGACTAGCAGAGGATTTGACAACTAATTTAATAAAGAAAACCTAGACAACAAAAAATAAGCAGATCCCTTTAAGAAAACTTCTCATTCACTGGTGATGGGATTATAAACTAGTTCAGACTCTATGGAAAACAGTATGGAGTATTCTCAAATAACTAAAAATTGAATTACCTTTTGACCCAGGAGTCCCACTACTAGAATCTATTCAAAGAAAAATAAATCAGTTTATAAAAAGATACCTGTACTCATATGATCACTGAAGCACTATTCACAATGGCAAAATCATGGAACCAGCCTAAGTGCCCACCAAAAGTTGACTGGATAAAGAAAATGTGATATAAACACATAATGAAATACTACACAGTCATAAAAAAGAATGAAATTATTTCCTTTGTTGCCGAATAGATGAGGCTGGATATCATCATACTAAGTGAACTGACTCAGAAACAGAAAACCAAACTTTGCATGCTCTCACTCATATGCGAGAGCTAAATGGTCACAAAGATGAAAAAATTCTTATACATTAAAAAATGCTTGAGATCTCTCAATTCTTTTCATATTTTAAAATTTGCTTCATGAAAATAAAAAGTAAACCTATAAAAGTACAATGGCTTGCTAATAAAACATTTATGCTGATTTTGTTTTACTGTACAAAGGTACAACTGGGTTTTCTGGTCAAAATTTTATTTATATGTGTTTTAGTTTATTTTTGGGAAAAAAGTTATGAGTTAGATAATATTTGTGTGTGTGTGTGGGTGTGTGTGTGTGTGTGTGTATGTGTGTGTGTATATGAGAGAGAGGGAAGAAAGAGAGAGAGCTAGAGGGGCTTGCATATAAAAATTCCTATCAGTAGTGTAGGAATGATATCTTTCCCCCAAGTAAGCTGATGCATGTTTTTACCTTGCCCAGGTCACTTTATAGACTTTATCACATATAATCAATAATAATAGATAAGGTAATATACATATGTAATAAATGTACTTTTAAATTTGACCTATTCATAGTATTCTTCAAGATAGATGAGATAGATGTAAAATAATGGAAGCAACAATTCAAACACTGCAAAAAACAAGACAAAAAGTAAATATTAAGAAAATAATACTACTAGATCCATGAAGTAATTTTTGCAAATGGCCATTAATAAACATGCAAGAATACATATTTAAGCAATTAATGATATATCTGACTTCGTGTCCAAATTATTTAATATACTCATACATAAAATATAAAATATATAATAAATTTACATTCGCTTGTTTTATGTTTATGTTTAAATTTAACTTTAAATAAATATTTTATTTAAATAATGCTTTTTTTCTGGAAAAAATCACATAAAAAATTAAAACCGATAAATGCTTTATTACTAATGGTTCATAATTTAAGCGTTTTAATTGTCCATCTACCAAAGATTTTTTCCTTAAGCCTCAAAAATCTATTTTGCTTTTTATTAAATGATAAATGAATATTTTATGCTCAGATAATAAAACATAAAAACATAGGATATATATTATTAACTAATTTTTAATTAATCATAATTTTAAATAAGTAATGGCTGTGTTTTATTTGATAGTAGCATAATTTTAAATGTTATTACTATTATTATTTTATTATGATCAATATATGTGTTGAAGAAGACTTTGTTAAAGTTGTGCTTTGCACAACTTTGTGGCTATGAAATAATAAAAAAACTATAATTATTTTTATTACATTTTTTCTTAATATCTCACCTTACTCAAATAGCACCACATTTTTCCTTTTTACATTTAATATTTAATTTTAATTATCAGACTATGCTTTTTAATTAATGGACATATTAGATGTTAAACTTTCTGAATCTCAGAATCACTCTTAATATAGTTAAGTCAAGTGCACCAAAATAATATAGATTGGTAAGTTTCATTAGCCTACTTCTATATGATTTATAGTCTTGTCTCTTGCATAATGTAGGTTGAGACAATATGTAAAGTCCTTAACAGTGAAGGTGCCTTTGTTGTCTTGCTACATATAAAGTATCACTTATTCCTTCAATGAATATTAAAACACTGGCTTAAATTATAACAGCATCTTCCAGGAGTTACTGTTAGTTCTTCAAGAACAAATTGAACATCTTTCATGGTAGATGATCACAATAAATGAGACAGTAACTAAAGATCTCAAATAAAAAATGTAGGTCTTATCTCATCTGTGACTTTTGACCCTGAATCAATTCTTTTGTTCAGCAGAATGAGAGTCAATTCACAGATTGGTGTTAAAAAAAATGCTATTTAACACCATATTTTAAACTTTCATAATGATTTTTAAAGAAAATTTACTGCTAAAGTTTTTTTAATTCCCATAAAATATAGTTTATGAATGCATACCTAAACCTCGTAAAGTCTTGACAACAACATGGATGGAATTGGAGGTCATTATCCCCAGTGAAATTACTCAGAAATGAAAAGTTAAATACCACATATTCTTCATGATAAGTAGGAGCGAAATAATGAGACTATATGGACATAGAATGTGAAATAATAGACATGAAGACTTGGAAGGGTGGGAGGGGTTTGAGGGATCAGAAATTACCTAGTGGGTACAGAGTACATTATTCAGGTCCTGGTCACATTAATGTCTGGACTACACTATCCAATATATCCTTGTACCAAAATTGCACTTGTACCCCTTAAATTTAAACAAAATGTCTTGCCTATACTTTTTATCAATTGTGTAATCTTTAACATAATTTGATCTCTATGAACCTCATTTCCATTATAATTATTCTTTGGGTTCCTTTGATTTGGATGAGAGCACTAAAAAAAAAAGAGGAAATGTGGAAAATACATGTTAAATATGAGATGTTAAAAGGATGAGTAGTTAGCAATAATATCTTGGAAGTTTATCATTAGGGCAAGAATTGATTTGATGAAGATTACACACTTGGAAAAAATGCAGATTCCTTAGTAAAGAATTACTAGCCAAAGCATACCTAATGACAAATTAAAAGACGTTTTGCAACCATATCATCATGTGCTATTTTAATTTCCATACCAATGCTTGTTAATTTGTTTTTAATGATAATATAGTACTCATTTTACAAGGAACAGTGACTCACAATGGGCTAAAACATCATGAGAAGATTCTGTATTAATGAATGATACTCTAAAAAAAATGAAAAATGTATGAAACTACACATTATTTCTGATGCAGCAGACTGTTTTCTGATAATGAATTTGACTTCTTGAAATTTTATAATTACTTAAAGATCTAAATTACTTGGTTATTTCTCTGGTACTCAGATATCCTTGCAGAATACTCTTCTGGTTGCTTACTTGATAATTATTGTTGGCATGCTTAAACCAACCCTTCTACCAGCATTTATATAATAATATTATCTAGGATATTGCCAATGATAACATTTTTATTGCATAATATTTGTTTCAGATATATAATTAACAATAAGCTGAAACTTTCTTTTATGCCTAGTGGTTAAGAATTAGAATAACATTTTTTTTACATTGGTAAATGTTAGCTATTTATTCTTTTTAAATGTTTCATTCCTTGGAGAAAAAAGGGAATGTCAATTAAAAGCAGTTACTTGAGATATATTTGTCACATATGTAGGTATATACCTTTTTCTTAATAAGGGGCAGGATACAAATAGTAAAGTGAATTAAATGAGAGACTCATTCAGAACATACAAGAAATGTCTACGTATCAATAAGGAAAAATCATAATAAAACAGATCTCTTGAAAAAAATTTTTTTTAAAAGGTATATTTTGATGGTTAATAAGTATCATAAACTTCACCATTTATTGGGAAATGCAAATTAAAGATACAAAGAAATTTTATTCTATAGCTACCAGAATAACTATAATTAACTAAGACTGCAAATACTAAGTGTGGAGAATAGAGGAGCAATTCAAACTCTCATACATTGCTGGTAGAGTTTGCTGCACATACAAGTACAGCAGGATGATGTGTGCATGTTATACCCCCTTGTAGACCCAGAACAATATGAAGAAAAATTCCGGCACCGAGGGTACTTTCTTGTCCTCTCTCAGTCTAAACTAGTCCCTACAGCTAACTACTGTTCTGAATTCTCTCATTATTCATCAACTTTGATTATCCTTGAACTATTAATTCTTTCATCATCCATCAGCTTTGACTATCCTAGAACTTTGACAATAGACACTATGTCTGTCATGAAATTATTTCATTCAGTGTTATGTTTATGAGGTTCATTCATATTATATGTGCTAGAAGATTATTATTTTGTATTATTCTGTAGTGTTCCATTATAATATTTATCACAATTTGTTCATTCTCCATTTGTTAGACAATAAGTTTTTATAACATTTTGACTATTATGAGTAAATCTGTTGTGAATATTCTTGTCTTTGTGTAGTCTCACTTCTTTTATGTATATACTTAATAGTAAAACTGCTGGAAATAGCCAGTCATCTAAAATGATTTCAAACCTCTACCAGCAATGTATGAGAGTTTGAATTGCTCCTCTATTCTCCACACTTGGCATTTGCAGTCTTAGTTAATTTAGTTATTCTTGTAGCTGTAGAATAATACTTCTTTTTATTTTTAATTTGCATTTTCCCTATAAATGGTGAAGTTTATTTTATTATACTTTTTACCCATCAAAATATACTTTTTTTCTGAAAACTCTTTTCAGAAGATGTTTTATTATGATTTTTCCTTATTGATATGTAGAAGTTCCTCGTATGTTCTGAATATGAGTCTCTCCAAAAATAAATATATTTTTCTTCTACTATTTCTTTGGTGTTAACACTTTCTACACAAAATCTTTTTATGGAAAGAAAATCTTAATTAGTATAAAAGAAAATGTATTTCTTTTATTTTATGTTGAGTGCTTTAGTATTTTTGACTCCTACATTAGAGATCTTTGCCTACCATGACATCATGTACATAAGCTGTGTATTCTTATAGAGATTTAAAAGAAATTTTTATAGTTTTGTTTATAAACTAAGCTGTGCCCATTTCATTGAATGGTGTAAAATAGGTGTTTAATTTTTATTAAAAAAATAAAATTGCTTGATTCAATATTTTTACAGATTTATTGTTCCAACTTCATTTACATAGTTTGCATCAAAACACTATATCAATAAATAACCGAGTAAATAAAGCAAGCAATCTTTATTTCATATAATTTTCTGATGACAGCAGATGGAAAATAATTTAGTAAATTCTATAAAGAAGTATTTATCATAGGTATAAAACCACAAAATAAAAAATAAAAATACTTATAAATATAAATGATGATATAACACACAAACATGCACATACATGCCTTGCTACAACAGAAAAAAATGACAATCAAAGTGTGTAAAATATTCATATATTTCTATTTTTCATTTTTCCCATTCTACATGCTCTATCACTGCTCGACTTTCTTTGTTTACAACCAATTTTAGTTTATTTATTTGAGATATACTGTTGTGAGCTAAATTGTGTTCACCTTAAATTCATATGTTGAAGCTCTAACTCCCAATGTGCCTATATTTGAAGACAAGGCCCTTAAAGTGGTAGTAAGCTTAGGTGTGGTCATAAATGTGATGCTTTAATACAATAGGACTAGTGTCCATAAAAGAAGAGAGAGAGAGACTGAGGGATATTCATGCACAAAAAAAAAAAAAAAAAAAAAGGCTATGGAAAGATGTAGTGAGAAGGCAAAAATCAATAAAGACTTCATAAAAAATCAATACCGCTATCACTTTGATCTGAAACTTCAGACTCCTGAATTATGAGAAAATAATTTTTTAAGTCAATCAGTGTGTGATATTTGTTATAGCAGCCTCAGCAGACTAATACATATACATTCTGGCTTGAACGGCTATTTTTCCATCTCTTATTTCTAAAATATCTTCTAAAATCATATATCATTTTTTTTTCAGTGAAGACTTTTATAAACCAAGTCTCTCCTCTTTATTAGTGTTGAGTTTGATTTTCTGTTTTTCTTTATATGCAGTATTTTATTAGTCTACTTGAAAGGATTTTATTAGGTACTTACATATCTATATCCCAGTTCCCCTGACTCCAAACACACAGTCAAAACTCCTTTATCAGCTACTAAAAAAAAGAAATAGGATTCTTATAATATTGAAAGTAGGCCAAAACACATAACAATTTGGCCTCAGTAAATGATTATGGAAAAATCTGAGTATTAATGCTGTGTTAAAAGTAGGATTACAGGCAAATAAAAATTGATTAATGGTGATGCTTTATGTTTAGCACTACATGTGAAATAAATTGCAAAATTTAAAATATATCAGCCACTTGAATTAATCATTATCAAAATACTACAGATAGAAAAATAAGTTTGCTTTATGCCTCTTGAAACAATTTTAAAAAGAATATTCTTTGACAGTTCATACTCAAGAGGTTTACTGCAGGGTCAAACTTAACACTTTTATTTCATTTTTTAGACTCTGTAGATACAAGCACATGGTTTAGTTCACTTTCTGTTATACTGATGTGATATGTCATGAAGGATTTTTAGTGATTAGGAGCTATATTAACTTGACATAAAGTTGATGTTTCGCTTCAGAAGAATAGCATGGCAAATCTGAAATATGTGTCTGTCAACGCATGCCAGTTATTCTATTTCAAAATGACAAAACCACCTGGGTTTTGTTGTATATTTTTATAAACATTGAAAATTATATAGACTAGTTCAAAATTTTTCACAGTGCCAATTCTATTCATTTCTGAAATAATTTAAATGTGAGAACAGAAAGAGCAAAATGTTATCACGGCTTTATAGAATATCATAGGGAAAGTGCCATATATAACCCTACTTTCAATGTTTTAAAATAACTCCACTGACTTATCATTGATAAGGTTGATTGGGTTATGAGACAGCAATAGCTATAAAGAGTGTGGAGCTGCTGTCCTTCAAAATGACTGGATTCTATTCCACAAAAAAGAGCATGTGAGAAAAATTTACTGTGCAGTGGAAGTTTGTTTATGGATCTGTTAAGTATTATGACTGAACCTGGTAAAGATGCAGATTGATGTACCTATGTTGAGCTAGTCTATTCTCAGGAGGTTGACAAGCCAGAAGTAATTTCTAGACATGACCAATATAAATTGTAGTTGAGATGAAAGGTCTGAGGTCAGAGCAGATGAAGCATCATCAAATATGACATATGTGATATGTAAGTACTAGGAATGATCAAGGAGTCTGGGTGGATGCCACAACCAAATTCTCTCTCTCTCTCTCTCTTTCTCTATCTCTTTCTCTCTCTCATACACACACACACACACACACACACACACACACACACACACTCACTCACTCATACATACCATATACATCAAAGTCTGCCAAAGAGGTGGAAAGGGATTTAGAATAAGGTAAAATTTTGAAAGAACTGTTTTATTTAGGTGAATTACTATATAATTTGAGGGTTTGAATGAATCAATTATACAGAACCAAGCCTTGTTGCCATTTAAAACACTGTCACTCCAATCAGCAACTTTTTAATGGAGGAAGCTAATTAAGTCTATTTTTATATATCACGCACATATAAGCACATGCATAAAAAAGTCATATGTAGCTCAATAACTAGGAAGAACAATTTAAAAGAGCTGCAATATGCTAATACAACAAACAGTCCCCCAAATCTCAGTGATTTTTAAGAAAATATATGTGTCATCAATAGTATATGTTCATTTTGCTATAGCAAATGGTGCTTCATCTCAATATACACTTCTATATTTTCAAAAACAAGGAAAAAAGGAAGTAATAAACCACCCTCTATTTCTTAACTCTTCAGTCTGGAAATATCTTATGCCATTGTCACTCTCATTTCATTAGACAAAGTAAGTCACACAGCCATGTCTAAGTTCAACAGAAAAGAACTGCATAAAATTCTTGCATGGACTGGTACCACAGAGAGAGTAATTAAGATAGCTAACACTAGCCGGGCTCGGTGGCTCAGCCTGTAATCCCGCGCCTTTGGGAGGCTGAGGTGAGTGGATTACCTGAGCCCGCGGGTTCGAGACCCACCTGGGCAAGCGAGACCTCATCTCTACAATAAATCAAAAAAATTAGCCGGGCGTGGTAGCGCGCGCCTGTAGTTCCAGCTACTTGGAAGGCTGAGGCGGA
>CAUYQG010061820.1:0-28238 GCA_963574415.1 Tarsius wallacei | reverse complement strand
TTCCGAGTAGCTGGAATTACAGGCATGCGCTACCATGCCCAGCTGATTTTTTGATTTATTGTAGAGATGAGGTCTCGCCAAGTTGCCCAGGCGGGTCTCGAACCTGCGGGCTCAGGCAATCCACTCACCTCAGCCTCCCAAAGGCGTGGGATTACAGGCTGAGCCACCGAGCCCGGCTAGTGGGGAGATTTTAAACTATGGATTCAATTTTTATAATTTTTGTAAACTCATTAGGTATTTTTTCTCTTTCTTTTGGATAACATTTTGGTATTTTATATTTTCTAAGAATTTTCCCTTTTCATCTGTTGTCAGTTTATAGGCATAAATCTTTTTATAACTTTTTTTTTCTTTGAGTTAGGGCCTCCTCTGTTGCCCAGGCTAGAATGCAGTGTGGCACTATCACAGCTCACCACAGCCTTGACCTTCTGGACTCAGGTTATCCTTCTGCCTCAGCCTCCCAAGCAGCTGGGACTAAGGTACTCACCATCATGCCTCACTAATTTTTTGTAGAGATGAGGTCTCACTATGTTGCTCAGGTTGGTCTCAAACTCTTAAGCTCAAGCAACCAGGTTGGTCTTGAGTCCCTCTCGCCACGGCCTCCCAAAGTGCTGGGATTATAAGTGTGAGCCACTGGGCCTGGCCAGACATTTTATCTTTTTAAGGTCTGCAGCAACTATAGTTATGTTTACTTTTCTTATTTATAATTTTTTAAAAAGGATTGCTCTTTTTCTTTTTTGATCAGTATTGCAAGAGGTTTGTCAACTTAATAAAACTTTTCAAAGAACCAACTTTGAATTTATTGATCCTCAATAATGTATGTTGATATTTGAATTCATTTTTACTCTTAATATTATTTCCTCTCCTGAGGGGTAGGTTTATTTCTAGTTTACCCCAATACTGACAGTGTTGATCTTTGAAACCCCAGATCTATGAAGAGGACTCCTTGTATTTTGCTTCCTATTTTAGAGGACACCTAGTTTAGAAATCCTCCCTGTCAAAGCAAAAGTTCAATAATGCCAGGGTTTGGCTCTAGCCCCCAAGAGCAAAGTAGATGATCAACAATCTCCCTTCTACTTTGCTTTGCCTTTGAGCAGTCGTTCCTTCATTTCCGCCTCAGTGGCACATTTATAAAGGTGAACTTGTAAACGTTTTACCAAGTGTGTTAGCTGTTTCCAGTAGAAGCATTGCTCTGGGTGTCTAACTGGCTATCCTGCGGGACATACAGCTTCTGGTTCTCTCTTTCTATCTTTCCTGTCCATGTCTCAAAGGAGTTTTGCTACCAGGTTTCTGGCTTCAAATTCCAGAGCCTGCATCTGTTCCCTGGGTCTTGTGTTTCTTGTAAGGTGACTGTCTACACTTCAAAATGTGCTTCTAAACAACAAATAGCTCTCTTTGTTGCTAACATCAATGGTTTCTTATGATGTAACTTGCAGATGTTATTACACTCACGTCCTGTTTCTTGGCTCTGAAGCAGAATCTGCGGACAGAGAAGGAGTAAGAGGAGAGGTGAGTGTCAAACCAAGTCCTGACGGGCCACAAGCACCCAGAGCTGAGACTTGCTGGCACTGCTCCACACACGGGAAGGACCCAGTGGACATCAAAGATAAAGCAAAAGTGATCAAAGGCTGTCTTATTATTGTTATTGTTTTTTGCCTCCATTTTGATTATGAATAATTAAAAAATTCATTTCTTTATATACATACACACATAAACTTTTTTTTCTTTATAAATACAAGCATATCCTTCAGTGTTTTCCTCGTCACTTTATGTTCAGCTCTTCTCTCATGACTTTCTCCTCATTTCTCCTTGTTCATTGCCCACAGGTCTCAGCCTCCACCAAGTAACCGGGTTTCAGCCTCCACCAAGTAGCCAGGTCTCAGCTTCCACCAAGTAACCCATGTTACATACCAGGATGGGTCTCTTCCAAATTTTCCCTTATGCTTCTATAATCACACAAATCAAGATTTGCCATTAAGTGTCCCACAAGAAATGGTTCCTATTATACACACTTGTGTTTTTCATTCAGTAATGCCACGTGGAACTCCATCTAAGCCAACCATTACAGCTCTACTCCATTTTTTTTAAGGGTTATAAACATCTCTTTTTGGCTAGGTGTGGTAGCCCATGCCTGTAATCCCTGCACTTTGGGAGGCCAAGATGGGAGAATTGCTTGAGGTCAGAGTTTGAGACCAGCTTGGGCAACAGAGAGAGACCTTGTCTCTGCAAAAATGTCAAAAAAATTAGCCAGGTGTGGTGGTGCACATCTGTAGTCCAAGCAACCAGGAAGGCTGAAGAGGAAGGGTTGCCTGGGCCCAGGAGGTCGAGGATGCAGCGAGCTGTGATTGTGCCACTGTCCTCCAGCCTGGGTGACAGAGTGAGATCCCAACTCAAAAAAGAAAGAAAAATCTCCTTTAGTGTGGATAGATGTAATTTATTTGAGCATTCTCTTACCGATGAGCATTGCTCCAGGTTTGCCACTACAAACAAGACTACAGTACATATCCTTATAATCATATTATTTCTACCAATGGCTTTATGTTTATAGGATAGTTTCCCAGGAGTGGACTTGAAAGGCAGAAGGGTATATGATATTTATTCAATTTTAATAGACATTGGCAGATTACTTTCCAAAAAGGTTGTGACAGTTTTCATTTGTACCAGCAGTGTGGGCAAGTACCTTGGACCCGGTAGTCATTTAATGTTTTTCATTTAAAAACCTTTTGGCATATAATGAGCATAAAGGGTAACTCACTGTCACGTACATTTGCATTTTCCAGACCATGATTCATGCAAATAATTTTGCCGTTTGGATTAGCTCTCTTCTGAATTTGCTATATTCTGTGTGTTTTTGAGTTGCTTCCCCCCCGCCCAACTATGAACTGCTTTTTTTATATTATAGATGTTAATTTTTGGTCTGTCATGTGTGTTACAAGTTGGCTCCTTTTTTTTACTTTTACTTTTTTTTTAACTAAATAATCTTCTTCTCTTCTTCTTCTTCTCTTCTTCTTCTTCTTCTTCTTCTTCTTCTTCTTCTTCTTCTTCTATTTTTACTAATTTTGTTTATGGCAACTTTTTTCTCCCCCCATACAAACTTTTATATAGCTAAATATGTTTACCTTTTATTTTCAAGCTTTTTCTGGTTCTTAATCTCAATGTAAAGGTATTTATCAATTTTAGGATTATGTGTGGTCTCTAATATCATCTTGTAATATTTTTATTATTTTGGTTTTCATATTTAAGTTTAATCCATCTGGAACTGAGTTATGCTGATGGTTTAAGGTGGAGTTGTAATAACATTCTTTCTGTCTTATTTGTCTATGGAAATATTTGACTGATTTAAATATAGATCTATAATATGTGATGAAGGACAGCTCCTTTACTATTTCTCTGTTTCATGTTTCTTGTTTCCCTGCCACATCTCTTTTTCCGTGTGTATGTTAAGATTGTTTTATACAATTTCAAGAAAAATTATTTTGAGGTTTGACTCAAAACTGCATTAAACTTATATGCATGCTAATTATTGGAGTATTAATAATTTTATGATATTTACATTTTCACTCTAAAATACAGGGAGTAGACAGGAGCAGGGACACTCGAGCCCAGTTCCCTGGGTTGAGGCCTGGCTGTGCCATCAGCAGTGGTGTGACCTTGAACTTTTTTTTTAAAGCCCTGGCATGCGTAGACTCCTAGGTACAAGTCAGGGAAGAGTGTAGTTCTTTCCTTTTCTATTTTTTCACACCAGAGAGTATCTCTTTCCTCCTCTTAGCTATTCTTTTCAATAATGAGTTTCAGTGTGTTCAGACATTCAATCTATTTGTGCATAATATTGTCATGGTGGGATTCTGAAAGGACTTATGGGGCTCTCTGAGAGAGGAGTCATTCAAGATAAGGGAGATATTTGGAGCTGGCAATTTGAACTCAGAAAGATTCATGGAGTCAGGCATGGTGGTGTGAACCTATAGTCTCAGCTACTCC
This sequence comes from Tarsius wallacei, assembly GCA_963574415.1. Lineage (NCBI taxonomy): Eukaryota > Metazoa > Chordata > Mammalia > Primates > Tarsiidae > Tarsius > Tarsius wallacei. Next base: position 24,263 of record CAUYQG010061820.1, on the reverse strand, counting down.
GGAGGCAGAGGCAAGGGGATCACATCAGCCCAGGAGGTCGAAGCTGCAGTGAGCTAGGATTATGCCACTGCATTCCAGCCTGGGTGACAGAGTAAGAACCTGTTTCATGGAAGGAAGGAAGGAAGGAAGGAAGGAAGGAAGGAAGGAAGGAAGGAAAGAAGGAGCCGGGCTCGGTGGCTCAACCTGTAATCGTCTCTACAATAAATAAAAAAATTAGCCGGGCATGGTCGTGCACGTCTATGGTTCCAGCTACGTGGAAGGCTGAGGCAGAAGGATCACCTGAGCCCAGCAGGTGGATGCTGGGGTGGTCATGAGTGTGCCACTGCACTCCAGTCTGGGTGACAGAGTGAGACTCTGACTCAAAAAAAAAAGAAGGATGGAAGAAAGGAAGGAAGGAAAGAAAAGAATGAAAGAAAAGAAAAGAAAGAAGAAAATAAAAGGTTCGTGGTTTGCCAAGTTCTGGAAGGAGCTTCACAAACCAGAAACAGAAGCGTGGTGGGCATCCAAGGAGCTATGGCAGGCTTTGAGACCATGGTGGCTAAGAGTCCTGCTCTGGCTGTAGGACACTGCTTTGGACATGGTTTTTAGGTTTTTAGACTAAGGTCAGCAAAGCAACTCTGGTGTCATTGGTGAGGGGTACTTACACTAAGCTCCCCAATCTGAATACTGGATACAGAAGTGAAGGAACAAGTCTTTATGACTGGGCAGACTCAGTTCTGACAGGAGCTGGTGGATCTGCTTCTGGCGAATAGACTCATCCAGTGAGAATCAGCTAAGGAGTGATAGTATTATACTTGGGACCTGCGTTCTGTTTCGGGGGGGACCGATTCCACTTCAGAATGACCTGGAGGGAAAGGAAGGAAACTGACAAGGAAGTGTCTTTCCTATCTCCAGAAACAAGGAAGGACTTGAGAGATCTATGACAGCCTCAGAGTCCAAGTGCAGATGAGGAAATTAAAGTCTGTCAGAGAGTTGACAGACTGGCCCAAGATCACACAGCTAATTTAGTGGCAGAGCTGAAACTTAGATCAGGTCTTCTAATTCAAAGACCTGTGCTTTTCCCATGATTCCATAGGCACTGCTCCTGTAGGATTATGGTCATAACCATTATAGCATTGTTGAAAGCTTACCAGGCACTCTTCTAAGCATTTAGCATGTAACAGTATATTTCACCCCCACAAAAGTCTATGAGGTTGGACCTATTATTTTCTCTATATTTTTTTTGGAGGAAGGAACTGAGGCATAGAGAAATTTAATACTTCATCCAAGGTTACATGGTCAAAAGTGGTAGAACTTGGATTCGAACTCAGTCTAGCTCCAAAAAACCATATTATTTATGCTACAGACTTTTGACATGTTCTGTTCTTCTCTTCCTCTATTTTGCTTTCTATCCTTTGTAAGATATATTTTATAGGTGTGCCCAAAAAATGTATAAAAATTTTGAGTATGATGTTCACTCAAAAGATGGCCTTCATCAAATGAATGCTAGCATCACCATTCGACAGCCAGGACAGTCAAGGAAAATGGCAAAGGCATGGTTGAGTGAACATCATACTATACATACTGTAATTCAACTTCGAAAAGTAATACATAGATAACATCTCTTAAAAAGTGTGTTTGGGCACCCCGTATATTTATTGTATTTGTTTGCTTTTTTTCTTAGTGTGCCATTTTTATGGTTGTTTCTGTCACTATAGTGAGTTTGGTTGAATACAGTTACTTGCAGGGGGAATTGTTCCTAGACCAGGCCTTAGTTATTGATGGAAGAATTGACCTTGTGAAATGTGTTTGCTCATGTTCCAGATCACCCAAACCAACCAACCACTGAGGAAGAGCTGGGGAAGTGAGGCAAGGTGAAGACACTGAGACTCCTGGAGTTGGCCATCAGTCTCCACACGGGATGGTGGGGCTCCTAGGATGTCTCCCAGACCCTTAGGGCTTATCCCAGACGAAGCAGAGTGGGTCAGGATGCCGAGTATCTAGTTGTGCTAGCTTTTACTCAAGGGTGAGGGGAAACATATAAAGCAAAAAACAGTGTCGACTCTGTGTGATACAGTAATGGCGGCTACAAGTCATGATGCATTGTCCACACTCACAGAATGTAAGCACCATGGGTGAACTCTGCTGCAAACTATGGACTTTGGGTGATTATGATGCGCCAAGTAGATCGATCAACTGTAATAAATGTACCTCTCCGGTGGGGGGGAGGGTGTTGGTATGGGGGGGGTGTGCATGTAGGGGGAGGCGCTATATGGGAAACCTCTGTATCTGCTGCTGAGTTTTTGCTGTGAACCTAAAACTGTTCTAAAAAAAAAAACAGTCTTAAAACAAACCTCAAAACAACACAAAAGCCAGTGTCCACAGAGGTTTTCCCATTCTCTGTTGGCACGCTCACACTATTGAAGAGGTTCCAGAAGGTTTTCCTTGTAGTGGAGTCAATAAACACTTTTTATTTGTTTGTTTGTGTATTTGAGTCGGGGTCTCACTCTCTTGCCCAGGCTGGAGTGCAGTGGCATGATCACAGCTCACCATAGTTTTAACCTCTTGGGCTCAGGCGATCCTTCCACCTCAACCTCCCAAGTAGGTGGGCCTGCAGGCATGCATTACCATGTCTGGCTAATTATTTTATTTTATTTTATTTTATTTTAAGAGATGAGATCTCACTATGTTGTCTAGGTTGGTCTCGAACTCCTGGGTTCAAGCAATCCTCCCACCTGAGCCTCCCAGAATACTGGGATTACAGGCGTGAGCCACTGCATCTGGCCTGAGAAATATTTTTAAGCATTTATTATGTGCGGTGCATGACGCAAGGCATTGTTGGAGACTCCTACATACATCAGCCATAGTCTGTACTCAATATCTTCAAGGAGGCAGATGTATATTAACCTTGACACAAAACTGATTTTGAGTATCATACTAAAGGTCACATCAAACTACAAAGAGAATGTAGGACAGGAAAGGGTGAATTTCAATAAGAGGCTTCTGGAAAACCATCTTCAAGTGATGGATTGATAAATAGTATGCAAATCATTATGTTTGAGCAGTCAGATTTGTGGGAGTTGGGAGGAAAGAGAGGATCATGGTTTTATTCAAGAGAGTTAGGGAAACTGGGTTCTTTGTAATCCTTACTAGCTGTGTGACTTTAGGCAAGTGACTTGATCTCTCTGACACTGTTTCTTCACCTGTAAAGTGGGACTATGAAAAAATATCTGCCTGACAGGTTTGCTGGGAAGATTTGAGCTCAGTATCTGGCACATGTAAGGCTCTCAGTCAATGCTGGAAATAAAGTGCGTGTGTGTGTGAGTGTGTGTGCGCGCATGTTGAGTGCTCATGCAAGTGTTAGGAGAGTGTTTGTTGGGGGGCAGGAATTCAGGGAGCAGAGAGTCGAGGAGGCCTGCAGGTGACCGTGGGTGGTGTTGGCCAAATGGGAGAAGAAGATGTCATGGGAGATGTGATTAGAAAGTTCCAGAAGACTCAACTAGTGAGAGCTTCTAGATTTTGGGAATGGGAGCCAATGATGTTTTTGATCGGATGATTAGGAAGTGCCCTCAGGTGCTGGAAGACATGACCAGACCCTGGGCTTGGAGACTCTCTTCCATGAGGCAGACGGTGCCACGTCCTGAAGTTGTCCCCAAGCCCACCCCCATTTTTCAAGGTAGTCCTTCTCATCTGTTTTGAAGCCTGGAGAACAAAGGTGACTTGAACTTTACAAAAACAAACAAAAAAGATTTCTCACCCAGTTACATACTTTCCTAAGTTTGCTCATGTAAACTCCAAAAAGTAATGAGGTCAGGGGAGAGGTTTACAAGGTCAGCAGAAAAAAGTCAAACCCCATGAGGCTTGATTCCCTTCCACGGAACTGGCTTTGCTTCCCTGGTACGATATCCTGTAAAATGGTAAATAAGGCATGGGAGCTAGTATATCAATCACAGAGGGCCCTTCCTGCTGCCAGCCCATCCTCTGGAGAATGAAATCCTGAGGGCAGATTTAGGGAATTGAAATCAGAGTCTGTGCATGTGCCAAAGTGCCCTGCCTTGGCCTGCCAAGTTCAATGTGAACTTTTGTGAACTTTCTTTGCAGCAGTGAGAATCAGCCTCTTTTGTGCGATGCAATTCCAATTTATGGAGTTATTGAATACAGGGTTTTAGGGAAATATACCAGACCGGTGCATTTATTTGGCCCATGAAGCTTAATTGCCTATGTGAAATCTATGCCCTTGGCAATCTTCTCTGATTAAAAAGTCGCTGGGAACTCCATCCTGGCCACTCTCCTTATTATTATTCTTCTGAAGAAAGTTTCAGTATTCACCCTAACGTGGGTATTAGGAGCTCAAGCCTGATCGGTTTGTTTTCTTTCTGAATTAAGCCAAGTGCCCCACAACATTTGCACTGAGCATTAACCAATAGACACATAAATGAGGCCTGGGCTGATTTGGGTGGTGGAGTTCCCAGAACCTGTTGTCTTGTTGGAGAGTGAGAGAACTTGGTCAGCAGCAGGTCTCTTCCAGAGAGAGGAGCAGGGTCCTGTCTTATGTTCTCTGGTTTGAGGAAGTGGCTCTGTTAGTCTCTGTTTGCTCCCTTGTTCAGGCTGGTCACAGCGGAGCCTTTCAGTGTTTGATATAAAGTCCTTTTGATTGTGTGGTGGCCACAGGGTCTGGGTCTGGGTGGCTTGCGGGAGCATCACTAACCAACTCTAGGCCCAGCAAAGGCTGCTTCACCCTTCACATGAATCCAGGCAGTGGTTTAATAAAATGTCTGCTTTTTCTACAGTAAATGTTACAAATATTTTGTTTTACTCTTTGAACTCTTTCCATACTTCATGGAGGCAGAGGAAGGGGCAGTTTCTAGAAGGACTATTGCCACGTGATTCGTTTTAGATAAAGTCATCATCAGAAAATGAAAATTTCTGATGATCAGTTTCTCTGAAATTCTTCTTCCTGCCAGAAACAATGTTGAATCCAGCCCCTTCCTTCCCAGTTGCTTTCACTGCCATTGCTTGAAAGTGTATTTTTTAAAAACTGGTTCAAACAGCAGTTTAAGGAGGCATTCAAGTAGGCAAAGGGTGGGTGGCATGTTTTGTTCCTAAATGTCTGGCTTTGAGAAGAATCTCTTAATGAGAATTGGGTGGGAAAGCAGGATTGTGTGCGCTGTTTGTGTGTATGTGGGAGGGGTAGATAGTTAAAGGACTGTGTTTTACTTCATTGCTTCAATTTGTTTTAATGTTGTTTTTAGTTTCTTTTGAGATTCAAATAACATTAGATGAGGATGTGGCTTTTAAAAATGTTTGTTGCAAGGGAGCCTTTCACAGTCCATGCAGGCTGCTATAACAGAATGCCTTAAAGTAGGTAGCTTATAAACTATGTAGATACATTTCTGACGGTTCTGGAGGCTGAGAAGTCCAGAGTCAAGGCTCCAGCAGGTTCCATGTCTGGTGAGGGTTCCATACCTGGTGAGGGTAGGCTTCTTAGTTCATAGATGACTGTTTTCACTGTGTCCTCACACGGCCAAAGGGGAAATTGAGCTCTCTGGGGTCTCTCTTTTATAAAGGCACTAATCTCATTCATGAGGGTGTTGTGGTCCAAGTAATGCTCAGCTGCTCTCCCTTGATACTGATAAATCAAAGGGGCAGGGAACTGGCAGAAAGAAGTTTATTTCTGAATTTGAATCCAGGGAGCAGAGCCGGACTCAAGATATTTCTAAAACGATTCTGCCTACCCCTCAGGCCTTGCAGTCCACTTTGATAGTTCAGAGTTGTCAGTAACTATACATTAGTCACATGACCAGCAGAGCATTATATAGAACTTAAGTTATAGCTGCATTTTACACGGAGAGAGCGACAGTTAGAATAAAGGAAGTTTACAAGGCCTAAGACATCTTGCATTGCAAAAGTTATGCAAATCACAAGACATGATTATATTGATACTATATTGTTCAAACCTGTGACTGTTAAGAAAGGGAGTAAATGGGGATTTACATCTTTGGGCGTAGTCTGCAGGGCAGTCAAGGATTCCCTGAAGCTACTTACTGGGAGTGCGTAGAAATCAAGGGGACTCTCAGTAATGTGCTCAGGAATGTGCAGGAGCACTTGAACCCTTGCCAAGTCCTTTTCTAGGGGCTGTGGCAATATGGACAGATGTTTGCAGGTCTCTATATCAAGGGCTCTACCCTCACGCCCTAATCACCTCCCAGAGGCCCCACCTCCAAATACGATCACCCTGCGGAAATAAGTTTCAAAAAATGGGTTTTGGAGGGGACACAAATACTCAGTCTATAGCATTCTGCCCGAACACCTCAAAAGTCATGGCCTCTTCTCATGTAAGATGCATTCGCTTCACCCCAACAGTCTTAACTTGCTCCGTATCACCTCAAAAATCTAAATTCCAAAGTCTCTTTTAAATCAGATATGGAGGAGACTCAGGGTGTGATTCATCCTGAGTCAAACTCCTCTCCAACTGTGACCCAGTGAACCCAACCAAGTCACATGCTCCTGAAATATGGTGGTGGGACAGGCACGGGCTGGATTTGGCCATTCCAAAGGGAAAACAGGAAAGGGGAGGGAAGCAGCAGGTCCCAGGTGAGTCAAAAACCCGGTGGGATAAACAACATTGAAACTTGAGGCTCAAGAATAACCTTCTCTGGCTGGCGCTCTGCCTTCCGGGTCCCTTGGGGTTGGGGACCTGCCTCTGCAATTCTCTCAGGCCGGAGGCCCATGCCTGTGACTCTCCCAAGGAGGGAACATTATATGTCTGTCTTGTACCTAGTCCTGGAATGCCAAGGAATAGGTTCCTTATGTCCAATTCCCTACTTACCATCTTCCCATGCATGTCTCTAGGCATCTTCAACTTAATATTCCAAACCCAAACTCTAGGCCTTGCCCAGAGCAAACCTGAATCTCTCTTAATGGTCTTGTAAATGGCAGACCCAGCCACCACGTGTCCGGACCAATGACCTTGGAGTCATCTTGATGCCTCTCTTTCAAACACCATGTCTAATCGTTCACACTACATTCTAAATCCAACTATTCTGCTCTTACCTCCTCCCCTGCTGCCACTCCTCTGCCTCCAGTTGCTGCCATCTTTGCTGGGATTATTGCAGTAGCGTCTATCTGGTCTTTTCTCAACAGCTAGGATGCAGGTTTACAAGGTCAGTCAAGTCATGTCATCTCCTGCTCAGAGTCTTCCAGTGGCTTCCAAAATCTCTCCAAATGAAGTCATAGCTCTTTTGATTGCCTGGCACACCTCATCTGATGAACCCATCCACCATTTTTAAAAAATTTATTTTTACAGATTCAGGGAGTACTATGCAGATTTGTCACGTGGATACGTTGCACAATGGTGCCCATCCCCTGAGTCATGGACATTGTATCCAATAGGTCACTTTTCTACCTTCACCCCCGTCCCATCCTCTCCCCTTCTGAGGTCCCCAGAGTCTATGCTTTCCCTCTGAATGTTCACGCACACCCACTGTTTAACTCTCACCTAGAGGTAAGAATATCCTCCAGCCTTCTTGATCCCATCTGTCACTGTTCTCTCCACACTGACGTCCTCCCTGTCTCTTACACGTGTTGACCATGCTCCTGCCTCAAGTCTTGCTTCATACTTTGTCTTCTTCTTGCTAGAACGTTCTTCCTCCAGCGCTTCAAAGTCACCTTATCAAAGACCTCCCTGAATGTCTTACCCAGAGCAGTGACCCTCTGTCACTCCTCTTATTCTTCTTAAACTTCTTCTTAGACCTCAACGTGTATTACATCTATATTTGCCTACTGTAATATTTTACTGCCTACTTGAATAAAAGCTCTATGAAAACAGGCACTTTCTTTTATTTGCTTTACCTAGAACTGTGCCTACACACAGTAGGTACTCATCAAATACTGGTTGAATGAACTCCATGAGGTCTCCAAAGGCAGCCCCAGGGTGGGCATTGCAGGCTGATGACCTCTGCATCAGCCATCGGTGTCTAAGAAATGAGTGAAAAGACCAAGGCATATGTGGGTAGGGGGAACCCAGTTGCACGTTAAGTCCCTCTCGTCTATTTTCTACAATGAATGATTCAATTGTTTTATTTTATTTTCTCAAGAGAATGAGATAGCATCAATTTTTCATCAAGTTAGTATTTTCCTATAGAGGGTCAATAACTCATGCCTTTGACATATTTCTGTGTGTGTAAAATCCTAACAAGCTTTCCCAATTCCCAACTGTTCCATATCTGACCTTAATCCTACTGACAACATCCTCACTACCGGCACAATCATAATGTGACCTATGCTCTCCAATCGAGGGTCTGACAATATCTTCTGAACGCCACAAAGAGGATCCAATGTTCTCATGAAATTCCAAACAAAGTTTTCGCAAGTTTAGAATCTCTCATTTGTATTTCACGTCCATTGGATTCTCATGATCTTTAAAACAACAACAGCAATAGCAATCATTTTGAAAACCTTAACGATGATCTCAGGAGACCACTGATTAAATATCTTGTTAAGACATCTTGGATGTATGGTTAAACCCCCAAACTGAATAGAATAGTCTTCTGGCTTTATTTAAGGTGGTGGATTCAGCACACTTGTCTAAGTTAGCTTTCTCCTCACACTCAACTAATATTACACCAAACGCTTAAAAGAAACATCATAAACTCACAAGGACAGGAAGAACAGGAGAGGAGACAGCAACAAAACAGTTTTGGGACCGGGCTCGGTGGCTCAGCCTGTAATCCCAGCGCTTTGGGATGCTGAGGCAAGTGGACTGCCTGAGCCCACAGGTTCGAGACCCTCCCGGGCAACTTGGTGAGATCTCGTCCCTACAATAAATCAAAAAATTAGGTGGGTGTGGTGGCACGCGCCTGTAGTTCCAGTTACTTGGAAGGCTGAGGCGGAAGGATCGCCAGAGCCCAGCAGGTCAAGGCTGCGGTGGCCGGGAGCATGCCACTACACTCCAGTCTGGGCGACAGAGGGAGACTCCAACTCAAAAAAGAAAAAAAAAAAACAGTTTTGGAAGCTGAACAATAGAGGGACACGTAAGAATTGACTCAGCAGATGGGAAGAGGCCATACCTCAAATGGACAGCGAGGACAGCGGCTAGCTCACCTACGCAGAAGGCAGAGATGGGTTCTTATGGGACAGCAGAGGGGTACTAACACGAGGAGTAACTGAAGTGAAAAATGTTGGAGAAATCATTAGATCTCTAGATCACCGCCCCCACATCCACGCCTCTGAGGACTTCTCATGTAACCAAAAGGCATTTGGAGCTTTATTTATAATTATTATTTGTGAAAAGGTGCACGAATTTATTTTTTGTTTTTAGAGGGACTTTTAAAAAATTGTTATTTTAGATTCAGGGAGTACACATGCATGTTTGTTACATGGACATATTATGCAGTGATGGGGACTGGGTCTCAGGTGGCCCATTCCCTAGAGAGTGAACATTGTGTCCCATAGGTAATTTCTGAACTCTCACTCTCCTTGCCTCCCCCCTTACTGGTATCCCCTGGGTCTATTATTTCCATCTTTGTGACCATTTAGCACCCGCATGTGAGTGAGAACATGCAGTGTTTGGTTTCTGCTTCTGAATCAGTTCACGTAGGATGAGGATTTCCTGCTCCATCCATGTTGCTGCAAAGGACAGGACTTCATTCTTTTTTTTATGACTGTGTAGTATTCCGTGGAAGGCACACACTTTTTTGTTTTTTTGAGTTGGACTCTTACTCCGTTGCCCAGGCTGGAATGCAGTGAAACACTCATGGCCACCCCAGCGTCGATCTGCTGGGCTCCGGAGATCCTTCCACCTCGGCCTTCCAAGTAGCTGGAACTACAGGTGCGTGCTACCACGCCCACCTAATTTTTTTATTTATTGTAGAGATGAGGTCTTGCCAAGTCGCCTGCGCTGTTCTCAAACCCGTGGGCTCAGACAGTCCCCTCACCTCAGCCTCCCAAAGTGACACACATTTATTTTTATTTATTTATTTTGTTGAGTTGGAGTCTCACTCCATCGCCCAGGCTGGAGTGCAGTGGCACACTCATGGTCATCCCAGTGTCAACCTGCTGGACTCTGGCGATCCTTCCGCCTCAGTCTTCCAAGTAACTGGGACTACAGGTGCGTGCTACTACACCCGGCTAATTTTTTTATTTATCGTAGAAACGAGATGACACACATTATTAATGTGTACATAGGGAGAACCACAAAGTGATTCTGGTTGAGAGATACTGGATAGATGGGCACTATGGCCACAACAAGGGGGTTAACTGACTGCATGCAAATTGAACACTGATAAATGAGCAAAATGCCACCTCAGTGAGGGAACCTCTGTAACCAGCGGGGTCTTGGGTCTTGACAGAGTGATTCTCACAATGTTTTTAACCAGCAAGGGCACCAGCAAGTCAGAAAGACATCAGATAATAAATAACTGTTGAGGTCTTACCCAGGCCTGCATTGTACGATGGGGCAGGCTATGCACTGCAAAATCATAGGCCACAGCTTTGGCCTTATCAGAGTATACAAACTGAATATGAGTTCTAGGCTTAGGTGATCTGTCTCCACTTCTGACTTGACTTGAATTCCTCACAGGTAGCCTAGAATATTCCCAGAATTATGTCTTTTGTGATTGGTTATTCCAAGATTGACAACACATTCCCCAGAGCCGGATCACCCTGCTGGTCCCACGTTTCCTTCCTGACATTTCATGTTAGTCAATCGATTTGGGGCTCATAATTGTTAATGAAATAAGCAGTTCCTGATGGGGAAAGAAAGATAAATATTCCAAGCCTATCTGCAAATCAGTGTCGTAGAAAATCGATGTTAATTGAAAACAGTTTAACTCAGCAGAACACACAGACACAAATTTCTTTCCGAAGTGTTTGCTAAATTAATTATGCTAACGTTTATCCTGGGTCCTTAAAAAAGGAGATGATTTGCAAGTGAGTGACCTAGCTTGCAACCTTCCATTGCTTGGCAGGATGAAGGGAGGAAGGGGAGAGGGGTGACCCTAGAATTCTGATCTAACAAAGCACCTCGCTCCTCCCTTCCTGATTACCTGAGAGCTTACTCCGAACGGCTCATCTGATGTTAAGGAGTGTCAAACTTGTCTGAGAAAATGCGAGCCTTGAACTTAACAGGGCTCACTGCTTTAGTTAAAGTCTGAATTTAGGCAAAGGTTAAAAAAAGTCACAGTTATTAACCTACTGCTTGATAGATCTTTCAAGCCTTCCAGAATCTTGCATTTCAATTGCATTTCTTTCATTTATTGTGAGACTCCAGAAAGCTCACGTGCCTGTTTTTATGAACAGTCCAGTTGTCAATCATTCACTGGTTCCCTAACTGGTCTTCCTGGAGGTGCAGGAGGAAATTCTTCGGGGCCAGTGGTCCCTTCTAGTCCAGGCTTCCCCTATGATCACCAGGGTTTCTACAGAAGTTTGGCTGTCTGGGGTCTGGCCACAGCCCTGCGCTCCCGGTGCGTACCTCCAGGCAGGGTTCAAGCCAGGTCTGACGCTGCTACCTGCTGTTTCTTTAGGTGGAGCGATGGGTGCGGCCGCAAACAAAAATAATTTCATCCCGATGAACCAGATGGTCAGGGCTGGTGTCAGCAGGGCGGATCCCTGCGCGTTCTTACCCAAGCCCAAGGTAAGAGCCTGGAGTCACAGTCTTTATCTCTGGTTCCTGACCTGGGGTCAGTGCAATAAACCGGGCTGTTTCAGACACGCCTTGTGATGTGTCTGGACACTGGACTATGGGATGTGGTCCTGGAGAAAACAGATGTTGGTCACCATCTGGCAGTGACTGGAGTCTGATTTTCTTTCTTGAAAAAAATCTGAAAGGGTGTGGGACTTATTTCCCAGTGGATTAAAAAAGACATCCCGGAGACAAATGACCTTTTGAATACCCACGTGAGCTTTTTTATTTTTGTTTATTTATGATTTAGTGGCAGGGTCTCGCTCTGTTGCCCAGGCTGAAGTGCAGTGTGTGATCATAGCTCACTGCAGTCTTGATCTCCTTGGCTCAGGCAATACTCCCGCCTCAGCCTCCACACCTGGCTATTCTTTTTATTTATTTTTAATAGAGATGGGGTCTCACTATGTTGCCCAGACTGGTCTAGAAACCCTGACTTTCACAGGCCGATACTCTTACTCTCGAATTCCCATGAATCTTCAGAGCTAGTGCTTATCCTTTTCCTGTCACTTCTGTGCTCTGCACTCTTGTGTGGCTGAGGCCACTGCTGAGGGCCACACGTGTGGGAGGCCCCTCTGCCAGTCTGCAAGACGCTGCAACTCGTCCAGCCCTCTGCCCTTGGCTTTCAGGGAGGCTCTCCCCTCAGCCTGGCGTGTGTGACCTGGTGAAAGAATTACAGAGCAACTCCCACAAATTCCTAGTAACCCAGGCCTAGAGATTCAAATTCTGTTTCCAACTGAGTTCTAAGACAATAAACAAAGGCCCTATGTGTCTCTGCCACACACCAGCCTGGAGAGGATTTCCCCAGCATCGACTCTCAAAGTCATCTTTCTCCCACAGGACAACCTGGTGAAGGTGTGCTAAGTCTTACCTGTTCTAGAAATCTGGCTGTCAGTTCCATCCAGCGCATATAAGCCCTTAAGAAGGGCCCACAGTTAGACAGATCTTAGCTCCTCTCCTCTCCTTTCCCAGCTGTGTGATTTTGGAGGAATTGCTCAGCTTTCCTGAGTTTCAAGTTCCTCATCTGTAAAATGGGCCTAATAATACCTTTCCTGTTGGGTTGGGTTGTTGGAAGGATTAAATGTGATTGTATGTCAAGTGTGGGTAAAAAGAAAGCATTTCAATTCGTGGAAAAGCTGTAGCTACAATTTAACGTGTGATATCAGTGGGCTGAATCGGTCCTGGACCACAAACCAGAAAAGGAGCGACACCACTTATGGTTCAATGGGGAAGTCGGGACCGCGAACAGATCATTTCATATTTCGCTCAGGTTTGGGGAGCAGAAAGCCAGAGGCACACAGATGGCACTAAAGGAACTCACCGAGTTCAGCTGGAACCTGGCACGGCTTGAATGTCTTCCTTTTGTTTTGTAACTGCCTGGTAGTGATGTGTTTTCTGGCCACAGTTGGAGTCCTGGGTGTAACTAGGCGGGGTAGGTGAGGCCAGAGGCCAGGTGCAGCCTGGGGAGGAGGTGTGGGGCGGGGTGGGGTGTGGCGTGCAGGGCCCTGCCCTACCGCAAGCAGCTGACAGGGATGCTACTTCCTGCAGAGGCAAGATCTGGTCGTCAACAACTGCAGGGAGGTTCAAGACCAGCCAGGGCACTGCTCAGTCCCTCTGTACCAACCAGGACAGACGAGGTCATCTACAGTGTGAAGAACCGACCGTAGCATCCATGGCTGAGCCACGTTTCTTCTCCCTTTGCCATACACTCGGGCTGCCTATGATGCCCCTTCTTGGTCGTCGCCATGGAAACCATCTTGCAGTCACACCTGCATCTCACGGGCATCTTTTACCACTGGTTGTTTTTGTGGAAGCTCAAGCTGTAAGTGATTTATGGTCTCAGGAAACCTTCAACTCTGAACCCGGCAAAGGGGGTGGCCGAAATGTGATGCATTTCATCAAGGACTCAGTCATCCTTGGGATCCACGGTCAGCTCACCAGCCTGGCACTGGAAGTCGTCACAGAGCTCTCACGCTCTCTCCAGTCTGTTCCTTCATCATTCAGGCTCTATTCTGTTCAGCCGCTGCCCCTTCGTTCCTTCTGTGTGACATGCTGTTCTACCATCCCTTCTGATTGGATGCGGTCTCTCCCTTTTAGAGCCCAGCCCTGGTGAATTGTTGGCACACCTCTCAAGATACATTTGTAGTCTTTGATTATAGTTACATGACCCCACATCTTTCCATGAGATGGCCAGCTGGTGGGCTGATGGCTGGAGCCATGCTTCACTGCCATTCCCATACCTTAGCCTAGGTTGAACTCGATACATGCGTGTTGAACTAAGGATATTAACAGACATGATGAAACACCCACAGTGTGCCAGATGGTGACCAGAAAGGGATCAGGAGCTACGGTCCTGGGCTTCCCAAGTCCTCCTGACTTGCCTTGGTTTGAGGTTATAAACATTAAGCTCATTCTGGGTCTTTGGAGTGTTTAGGCAAGTGCTTGTCCTTGATGTTGCCAAGGTTAACTTTCGAAATTGATCATGAACAATGGAAAATAAGGCAGTGATTAGTAATATTCTCTGTTGCAGGATTAGCGTGGGGTCTCTGGGGTTTTGGCAGAAAATTTGTCTGACATATAGATAAGTAAGTTTTGTTCAGACAGCACCCCCACCCAATTAGTGGTCCCACAAATATCCTGGATGGACCAGTGAAACCCATCACCTCCAGGAACAGGAATTCAATTTTAAAGAGCAAGAGAAGCATCCCAGAGCATGTTTGGACTCTATCTCTCTGTTAGGTTAAAAATCCCGGTAGGGCCTCTAAAATGTTAGGTCATACCCGATGGGGTGTGTGTGCAATCTGGTGCTGCATGAAAGATGCAAAGAATTGCACAGAAGTTAGATTAGAAAATATAGTCTATTTAGAAAGTAAACTAGAGAGAGAGAGAGAGAGAGAGAGAGAGGAGATTCACCTCATCAAGGTAAGAGAGAGGGCCAAAGTTAGGAAACATGGTGACCATAGCTCAAGGAGCCACATGGACACACCAGAGTTTAAGAAAGCAATTGTGAATGGAATGAGAGAGAGAGAGAGAGAGAGAGAGAGAGAGAGAGAGGGAGAGAGAGAGAGATTGAGATTCACCTCTCCAAGGTAGAAGAGGGGGCCAAAGCTTGGGAAACATGGCAGCTTCCGTAGTTCAAAAAGCACATGGCCACACCAAAGTCTAGTCGCTATTGCTTGCTAGGGTTTCTTGGAATCAAATCCTTTTAAACTTTCCCTTTGATGGGGGAAGGTCGCCAAGGTGATTGGGTGGTGGTCTGCTTCGCATCATCACAGAGGGGACAGGTAAGCATGGGTACTGACATCAGGTGATGAACGGCAGGCAGATGGGTGGGTTAGTCACATGATTGCTGCCATGGTGATGGGGTCTGTCTATGTCATGAAGGGTTAACTTGGGTCATATGGGTGGAGGTAAATACTTGAAATAGCAAAGTTAATTAATGCAAAATAAACTGGGGGGGTTATAAAACAATTATCAATAGCTACCTCTGAGAAACCAGTTCTGTCCTTGGTTAGTGATTAGAGGGTAAAGTGAACTGCTAGAAAAACATGACAGAACTAGGCAGTGTTAAAACAGTTGCTCTTTGGCTATATTGACTCCATGTTATGTCTTTTTACTCTGTATGGGACTGAATCTGTCAGTTTTGGCTGTGACGATGCTGTGTAACAAATAACCTCAGTCCCGATGGCCTTCAGTAACAAATGCACATTGTCTGTGGATGTGCTCGTCGATGGCTGTGGGTTGGGAGCTGAGGCTCAGGGATGCCCCGATATGTCTTCTGATTCTGGCACCCAGGTGAAGGGACACCCACACTGACAGTGTTCTCAAGCTGGAGATAAGGGGTTCAAGAGCACTGGTAGATATTCTCAACGCCTCTTCAAAGCTTCAGTTGAAACTAGCATGTTGCCCTTTCTACCCACAGTCTATCAGCCAAAGTATTTTACTAATGGAATTTCAAGTTAATGGGGGAGGGAACAGGGAGTGAAAGGGGAGAGGAAACATTTGCTAAATGATAATTCAGTCTACTACAAAGACACTTAGGATGTTTTATTCCTCCTATTGATGGAGGTATGGACTCCTTGAAGAAACAGCCTAGGCTGGTTATGGTTGCTCACACCTGTAATCCCAGCACTTTGGGAGGCCAAGGTAGGACGATTGTTTGAACCCAGGAGTTTGAGACCAGCCTGGGCAACATAGCAAGACCCTGTCTCTACAAAAAAACAAAACAAACAAAATTAAGCAGGCATGGTGGTTGAGTGCCTGTAGTGCCAGTTACTTGGGAGGCACCCAGGAGATTGAGGCTACCGTGAGTCACAATCGTGCTGCTGCACTCCAGACTGGACAACAGAATAAGACTGTGACTCAAAAAAGAAAGAGAGAGAGAGAAAGCACCTAGCTCCTTGTTCCTTGCCTGATACGTTATTGACATGCTTATTGAATGGATGATTGAACGTCAAGGCTCAGGAAAACCAGGCACATGGCCTTTTTCTGTCTGTGGCTGGTTTTCATGGAGAAAGTCCTTCATTGTGGAAACACAGGCCACATGGCGATTGTACATCACGGAAAGTTCCTATCCTCGTCAAGTCGAGTGTCAGCGGCTGTTGTCTGGCGGAGCTGCTGGAGAAGCCTTGGCAGCCAAGGTCATCCCCGGGAAACCTGTGGGTGAGCAGATGTGAAGAGGTGGTTAGGGTGGTGCCGCACCCATCGCCACACCCAAGATGGGCCCAGCAGGGGCTGGAGAGTAAATAGGAAGTTTCACCAGCGAGACTTCGCTACCCAGTAAAAGGCGCATGGGTGTGCCCCATGGTGGGAAGCTCATTACATACAAGCTTAAGATGGCAACGTGGGGAAGTGGGGAGGGGTGTCTCCATGCAGAAGGCTGCTCCTTCCGAGAGGAATTAGAACCGGATTCCTTTAATTAGTGCAGTGGTGCAATCGGGAAAGGGGGGACTTAGAACTGAACAGGCATGGAGTCCCAGCTGTGCCACATGCTAGGTGACCTTGGGCAGGTCACCACTCCTGCACCCTGCTCAGCTCCAGTTTCCTCCGCTGTAAAATGGGCAGAATGATAATGCTTACTTCAAGAGCTCCTAGAAGAATTCAGGCTGGGTGCGGTGGCTTACGCCTGTAATCTCAGCACTTTGGGAGACTGAGGAGGGAGGTTTGCTTGAGACCAGGAGTTCGAGAACAGCCTGGACAACATAATGAGACCTCGTCTCTACAAAAATAAAAACAAGTTAGCTGAGCGTGGTGGCATGCACCCACAGTCCTAGTCACTTGGGAGGCTGAGGTGGGAGGTTCACTTGAACCCAGGAGGTCAAGACTGCACTGAGCTCTGAGGGTGCTACTGTACTCCAACCTGAGTAATAGAGCAAGACCGTCTCTCTCCAAAAACAACAAAAAGAATTCGATTATTGGATATATACAAAGTTCTCAGTGCATTGCCCAGGATGTAGAAAACACAGTAATTGGAAGCTTCTATTATTATTTTCATTATCATCATTATTATTTCAAATGTTATAAAAGTGTAATTACATACAGATCCCCAGGAAAATATTTATTTTTTAAGGCAAGGGAGTCCTTTAGCTCTTCTTAGGAAGACAGAGAGGCAAAAACGTTGCGAGGGGAAAAGAGAGAAGGCCAAAGAGGGCACAGAGAAGAAAGAAAAGGAAGAGGACTGGTGGGTTACTGAGGTTTCTGAGGCAGAGACGTGAATAAGGAATCAACTGGAGAAAGAACACTTGGGTTTGGGGAGTTGAGGGGAAGCCCAGAGCTCATGTTGGGAAATAGGTTTTAAGGGACCAGAGCCGGCAGAGGGGCTCCTTCACGGGACACAGAAAGCCGGAAGGATGGGCCCAATCAGGCTCACTGGGGAGAAACAAGACTTGAAGCCCTGGAAGTTCTAGAAGAGACTCCAACCTCACAGGTGGTGGCAAGAAAGGTCACTGCATCCAAGGTTTCATCTCTAGAAGAAATGGCCTGGGAGTAAGACCATGTCAGGAGTCCTAGGGGGAGGCTGGGAGCGTCTTGGCACAGGCACACCTCGTCTAACAGGCTGGGGTGGGTAGGTGTGCAGGCATGGCAGGTGGGACGAGCAGAGGCAGGGCGGATGGCAGGGAGGGGACAGCACTGCTCAGCCAGGCCAAGACTGAGGGACCTCATGGGTGCTTGAGAACCTTCAATTCTGGAGACACGACAGCTCGCCCATGCGAGACTCGCCTCATGTTTGTTAGGAACAACTGCCTTTCCATTTTCATGTATTTACACCAGCACAGCATATCGTGGACTGTGGCTATGAACCCCCAGAAGGAGACTCCTCCACCCAGCTGAAACGCCTGTAACAAAAGGCACTCCTGCAGGAAGCCATGCCTCTTCAGAACATTCTGGGCCACGAGTCTCACAGCTCCTGCTCGTCCTCACAGCACCGAGCACGTCTGCTTCGCTTGCAGGTGTGTGCTCAGTGTCTGGTGCTTAGGAGATGCTCGTGAAATGCTTGTTAAACGACGAAATGGAAAATGCTGGAACACTCGAAATGGCTCCTGTTAAGAGGGTTTCAAAGTTCTTTTATATTCAAAAGTGGGAGAACTCCAAAAGTGCAAAACACCTGTGGATCGGAGAGAAGGATGGGAGGCTTATCTCCAGGGGGGATCAGGCATAATTAGAGTTTGTCTGAAGGCAGAGATGATGCACTGGGCCATGTACAGCCCAGCGCTGTGGTGGCATTATATTAGGGCTGGTCGTATCATACAGTGTATCAGTCAGGGAGGATCCCAAGTGAGGAACACATGACGCTCTCATATTGGGTCGATACAGGAGAGTCTAGTAAAGAGACTATTTACAGGGATGAGCAAGAGGTAGGGATGCCACAGGGGAGGAGGCAGAGGCCCAAGGCTGGCACAATAGGGCTGTTACCACCCCTAGGGTCGAAGGCAAGGAGAGGGTGGAGTGGGGGACTTTAGAGTGACAGCTGTGGGAAGAGGCAATGGCCTTCAGTGAAAGGACTCAGCCATCCTACAGCCACCTGAGGGAGGAAGCTGAATGAGGTACACCCTGACCTCCCTCCCATCTCCTGCAGGGCTCCCTATTGGCCATATCCAACTGGACAGCAGGGGCTGTGGGGTATATTGAGGTGACCCCTGCAGGCCACCTTCCCGGGGTATGGAGTGAGCAGGGAAAGGGGAGTATGGATATGGGAAGGTACATGGGGGTCATTTCATTTAAAAACCTGGGGAATCAGCGTGGTGGCTCACGCCTGTAATCCCAGCACTTTGGGAGGCCAAAGTGGAAAAATTGCCTGAGCCCAGGGGTTCGAGACCAGCCTGGGCAACCTGGCAAGACCTTGTCTCTACAATAAATCAAAAAATTAGCCAGGCACATGCCATAGTCCCAGCTACTCAGGAGGCTGAAGTGGAAGGATTGCCTGAGCCCAACAGGTCGAGGCCGCAGTAGCCATGAGTGTGTCCCTGCATTCCAGCCTGGGTGACAGAGTGAGACTCCGACTCAAAAATAAAAAATAAAAATAAAAGCCCGAGGAAGATCAAATGGGAGGTGGACTCTTCAAGTTCCTAGGTGTGGTCACTGCTTAAGGCACCCCAGGAGACTTCTGACTGGAGAGTTCAGTTTTGGAGTCCATGAGTGGTCACATGGAGTGAAAATTAGAAAGCACAGAAGTGTCATGAAACATGGGATGAAACTGACACAGGGTGGGGCGTGGGTGGGGCCAGGAAGCTCAGCTTAGGTGTTGCCCGTTTAATCGTTATGAATGATCTCTAAAATAGAAGCACCTTGTTGAAATCGACCAATGTCACCAAATACCAAGGGGCTACCGACCCTGGCAAAGAGAAGCTCATGAAAGACTTGCCAGGGGAAAATGCCCGTGGATGGAAAGGCAGGGTCTGGCCATAAGATAGCGATCTGGGGGCAGCGTGATTCAAAGCACACGTGTGATTCAATCACACGCATCCACCAGGAGGGAGAAAACAGGAAGGGCAAGGTGAACAATCAGGGCTGGGGCAGAGTGAAACAGGCCACAGGAAATGCCAAGCTTCTGGGGACTTTCGGTAGAAGGAAAACTCTGTGCTGAGTGATTCATTTACATCGTATACATATTCGCTTCACAACTGTGACTTCAACAACCAAATTCATTTAATCAACCAGAAACTCACACAGAGCTAAGTCCAAGAAGAGATACATGGGCTAACAGAAGCCTCTCTCAAAACTTAAATTAAAAGATGGTAGGCTGAGTGTGGAGGCTCACGCCTGTAAACTCAGCATTTTGGGAGGCTGAGGTGGGAGGATTGCTTGAGCCCAGGAGTTTGAGACCAGCCTGGGCAACATAGCAAGAACCTGTCTCTACAAAAATCAAAAATAAAAACAATTACCTGGGCATGGTGGCATGCCTGTAGTCTCAGCTATCTGGAGACTGTGGCAGGAGTATCATTTGAGCCAAGAGTTCGAAGCTGCAGTGAGATATCATCATACTGCTGAACTCCAGGCTGGGCAGAAGAGTGAGACCCTGTCTCTAAAATAAATAAATAAGTAAATACAATTTAAAAAAAATAAAAGATTGCATCTTATGGAATAAATATAAAAGAGTTGTTTCAAATTTTTAACCACTCTTTGACCCAGAATTTTATTTCAAGGAATTTATGCTAAAGAAATAATCAGGGTGGATTCTTAGAGTTCTAGCTAAAAGGACTGTAGCGTTTGTTATAATGTCTTCAAATGAGAAACAACCTATACGCTCAATGATAGGGAATTGTTGAAAGAAATTTTGCTAAATAAAAAATAAATGTTATAGAAGAATTTTATATCCTTGGAATATATCCAATATGTAGTTTAAGAGGAAAAAACAGACTATAACACTGTGATCCCATTTTGTTTACACACACACACACACACACACACACACACACACAGAAAGACTGGAAAGACTGCTATGAAATGATTTAAAATGACTAACTGTTGACAAAAGTATTAAATCATTTCTTTTTTTTTTTTTTTTGAGTTGGAGTCTCACTCTGTCACCCAGGCTGGAGTGCAGTGGCATGCTCACGGCCACCCCAGCGTCAATCTGCTGGGCTCCAGTGATCCTTCCGCCTCAGCCTTCCGAGTAGCTCAGCTAAGTTTTTTTGTTTTTTTTTTTTGTTTTATTGTAGAGACAAGGTCTCACCAAGTTGCCCGGGTTGGTTTCGAACCCGTGGGCTCAGGCAATCCATTCACCTTGGCCTCCCAAAGTGCTGGGATGACAGGCTGAGCCACCGAGCCTGGCCTTTTCTTTTTTCTTATGCAAACTTCCGAAATTTCTACAGTGGACATGCATTACTTGATAGTATGAAAACGAAGGTTGTTTTTGTTTGTTTGTTTTCCCCCAGAGTACTTTCTTGCCTTTCCTGCAGAATGCTGAATTTCTGGTCATGCCAGATAGGCGACTAGGGACAGATGAGTAGGGATGCTTACAGGTTGGACAAACGGTGGAAGGAACTCCCTGGAAGCCAACAGAGGTTGTCACGTGTTCCGTGGTGACACTAAAGAGTGTTCCTGAAGACCAACGGAAGGTCGTGAGTTAATGAACCTTAGGGAGAAAGGCCATTTGGTTTATACACTATTTAGTACCTGACTTTGAACTAAAATGATGCCACTGTCAACGTGAGGGGAACAGAGTTGGGGCACACCCAACAGTTGATTCCCAGGACTGAGAAGGATTATCAAAATTATTACTCAGACATGCGAGAGCACCACTCACGTAGCAGATTGGAAAGCAATAACTTAGCAAACGTCTAAATTTCCAATACAAGGAGGTTTTTTAAAAAGTAATATTTGGATAATCCGGCCATGGAATACTGTGTAACCTCCACAATGAGGTTGCACAGGAATATCCATCTGCCTTTGCACGTGATGCCTCTGATTTACAGAACACAATTTGTAAACATCTGAGATCCTCTGAGTTATAAGATGATATGACTTCATGGATCTAGGATTCCCTATTCCCCCAGCAAGTTTAAGATAAATTACAGGGCCAGAATACAATTTGCATTCTAGGAAATAAAGAAGAAATGTTTCTCCCCCTCTATTTATAATCACGTATTTAGCACCTACTCTATGCTAGGCCTTCTGCTTGGTAAGTGGAGGCAACAAGATGAACAAGACACAGTCCTTTCCTGTAAGGAGTTCACGTTCAAGTGGAGGAGAAAGACCCAGAGGCAGATCCTCATAAAAGAGTGGGACAAGTTCTATGATAAAGGTTCATGCAGAGTAACACATAACCCAAAGGAACAGAGGACCCGACGTCAAGTATGACTTAAGAAGGACATTTGGACCAGGCCCAGAGGCTCGCACCTGTAATCCCAGCACTTTGGGAGGCTGAGGCGGGAGGATTGCTTGAACCCAGGAGTTTGAGACCAGCCTAGGCAACATAGTGAGACCTCATGTCTATAAAAAATCAAAAAATTAGCTGGGTATAGTGGTGCGTGCCTATAGTCCCAGCTATTCAGGAGGCTGAGGCAGAAGGATCAGCTGAGCACAGAAGGTTGAGGCTGCAATGAGTCATGATCATGCCACTGCACTCCAGCCTGGGCAACAGAGTGAGACCCCTACTTAGAGAGAGAGAGAGAGAGAGAGAGAGAGAGAGAGAGAGAGAACATTTAAACTGAGCCTTGAAGGACAAGTGAACTTTTGGTTATCAGGGAAAGGTGTGTGTGTGTGTGTGTGTGTGTGTGTGTGTGTGTGTAGGACACACATTGCTGGGACTGAATAAGGCGTGACTTTTTTTGTCTGCCTTCTTTAGCGGTGTCAAATATTTTACCAAGTTTTTTTTTTTTTTACTTTATTACAATTTGGAGTTCTGTATATTTGTATAAAGGATTCAAGTCATTTGTCAGAAATACATATTGAAAAAATTTTCTTCCTAACTCTGTTTTGCTTTTTTTTTGTTTGTTTGTTTGTCTTGCTCTGTCACCGAGGCTGGAGTGCAGTGGTGCAATCATAGCTCACTGCAGCCTCGCACTCCCAGGCTCCAGCAATCCTCCCGCCTCAGCCTCCCAAGTAGCTAGAACTATGGGCACATGCCACCATGCTCTGCTAACTAAAAAAAAAATTATATTAGAGATAAAGGGAGGCTGGTCTCAAACTCCTGGCCTCAAGCAATTCTCCCACTGAAACCTCCCAAAGTCCTGGTATCACAAGTGTGAGCCACTGCACCTTGCTTGATTTGACTTTTCATTAGTGATGTACTTCAAGGGGCAAAGATTTTAATTTTGATGAAGTCTAATTTATCAACTTTTTTCCCTATGGTTTATACTTTTTGTATCCTATCTAAGAAATCTTTGCCTACATCAAGATTGAAAAGATTTTCTCCTTTTTTAAAAATAAATTTTAGGCTGGGTGTGGTGGCTCAACCCTGTAATCCCAGCATTTTGGGAAGCAGAGGCAAGAGGATTGTCTGAGCCCAGGGGTTTGAGACCAGCCTGGGCAACGTGGTGAGATCTTGTTTCTACAATAAATCAATAAATTAGCTGGGCATGCGCCCATAGTTCCGGCTACTTGGAAAGCTGAGGCAGAAGAATCACCTGAGCCCAGCAGGTTGAGGCTGTGGTGGCCATGAGCCTGCCACTGCACTCCAGCCTGGGCAACAGAGTGAGACTCCGACTCCAAATAAATAAATAAATTTTATACTTCTAGCATCTGCTAGCATTTCTAGTTAATTTTGGTGTATGATATGCGCTCAGGTCAAGGTTCTTTTTTTCCCATGACTATTCAACTGTTTCAGCACTATGTGTTTAAAAGCTTTTCTACCATAGAAAATCAGTTGCTTAAAATCAATTGAGGCCGGGCTCTGTGGCTCACACCTATAATCCCAGCACTTTGGGAGGCCAAGGTGAGAGGATTGCCTGAGCCCACGGGTTTGAGATCAGCCTGGGCAATTTGGTGAGACCTCATCTCCACAATAAATTTTTAAAAACTAGCCGGGCCTGGTGGTGTATGCCTGTAGTTCCAGCTACCTTGAAGGCCGAGGTTGAAGGATCACTTGAGCCTAACAGGTCGAGGCTGCGGTGGCTGTGAGCGTGCTACTGCACTCCAGCCTGGGCAAGAGAGTGGGACTCCAACTCAAAAAAAAAAAAAAAGAATCAATTGAACATATCTATAATGGACCCCCTATTCTGTTGCATTGATCTACATGCCTGTTCTTATTGCCAATACCAGGTTCTCTCTAATTCTTGAAATCTTATACTGTAAATCTCTAACTTTGCTCTTCTTTTTAAAAATTGGCTATCCTGGATCTTTTGTATTTTATTTTAATATAAATTTTATAATTAACATGTTAATTCCTACCAGAAAATGGCTGCCAGGATATTGATATTTTGTTGAATCTATAGATCAGTTTTGGGGGAACTGATAAACCTGGCAGTGTTGAGTCTTCCAATTAATGAACATGGTATATCTCTACATTTGTTTAATTTCTTTCTGATTTTTTTTTTTGAGTTGGAGTCTCACTCTGTCACCCAGACTGGAGTGCAGTGGCCGCTCCCGGCCACCGCAGCCTCGACCTGCTGGGCTCCAGCGATCCTTCCGCCTCAGCCTTCCAAATAGCTGGAACTACAGGTGCGCG
>CAUYQG010061818.1:0-51173 GCA_963574415.1 Tarsius wallacei | reverse complement strand
AGAACACAGTTAAAGGGTTCATACTACCTGATTTCATGATTTACAGTAAAGTGACAGTAAGACTTATGGCATTGGTATGAAGCTAGACATATAAATCAATAGAGTCTAGAAATAGATCTACACATATATATTTAATTGACTTTTGACAAAGATGCAAAGGTATTTTAGTGGATAAGAGAGTATTGACAAGTGGTATTGGAAAAATAGGAAGAAAGGAAGAAAGGGAAGGAGGGAGGGAGGGAGGGAAGAAGGAAGGAAGAAAGGAAGGAAAGAAGGAAGGAAGGAGGGAAGGAAAGAGAAAAAGAGAGAGAGAAAGGGTAACATTGATTCTTTCCTTACACAATATACAAAAATTAAGTCAAGATAAGTCATAGATCTAAATGTGACACTTTAAAGTATGAAACTTCACTTGTATACCTAATCCTGAATTGTACCCCACATCTTTAAAATAATAAAAGTAAAGTATGAAACTTCTAGATGAAACTATAAAATATATTTTGTGTTTTTGGATTAAGTGAAGATCTGCTATAGAGTATATAAAAATTACAAACCATAAAACAAAAATTAAAATTCACAAAAATTAAAAATGTCTGCTCTTTGAAAGACAGAATTAAGATATGAAAAGAGAAAGTACAAACTGAAAGAAAATATTATCAAACACTTATCTGATAAAGTGCTTATATACATAGTATATAAAGAACTCTTTTGGTCTAATAATTAAGAAAACAAATAACTTGATTAAAAATGGTCAAGATATTTGCATTTGATAAAGAAGCGATATGGATAACAAATAAGCACATGCAAAGATGATCAATGTCATTAATCATTAGGGAAATGCAATATACAACCACAATGTAATACCATTACAACCATATTAGAATGGCTAAAATTAAAAAAAACAACAACAATAAAAACTAACAATGCCAATCACTGGCATGGAATGGAACATCTAGAATTGTCCAAATGTGGATAATCTAGAATTCTCATACTTTTCTGGCAGGAATGAAAGTTGATACAATTACTTATTTTGGAAAATTACTTATTTTGGAAAATAGTCTGGCAGTTTCTTATAAAGTTAAATATATGTCTACCATACAACCCTGTGATCCCACTTCTAGGTATTTACCCAGAGTAATGAAAGCTCATGTCTAGACAAAGAATTGCATGCAAATGTTTATAGCAGCTTTATTCTTAATTGCCAAATGCTGGAAAAGACTCAAATATTCATCAATTAGTGAATGGATTCATTCATACAGTGGAATAATGCTCAACAATTGGTGAATGGATATTTTCACATAATTAAAAAATACTCAGCAGTAAAAAGGAATGAATTACTGATACACACAATAACATGGGTGGATCTCAAAATCATTCTAAGTGAAAATATGAAATAATATATAAACAATGATTCCTTTTACATGATGTTTTGGTAGAGTTAAAGTTATATAAACAGAAATCAGATTACTGGTTGCCTGGGTCTGCGGGAGGGAGCAGGAAACTGAACACAAAAAGACATAGGGGAATTTCTTGGAGTGATAGAAACACTCCATATCATGAATGTGGTGGTGGTTACAGAACTGAATACATTTGTCAAAACTCATTGAGCTGTATGCCTAAAAAGGATGAATTTTACTCTATGTAAATTATACCTCAATAAATCTAGCTTTAAAAAGATGATATTGCTCTGAGGAAAACACTATCTATCCCTAAAACTTTATGAATTTCCTCAGAATGTTTATACATTCATGAATCTCTTTTTTGAGTACCTAATCCATGCATGGATTTTATGCTATATCCATGCTTCAGTGATCAAACATAATTTTCCTCCATTAATTTTTCTTTTATGGGAGTATCCTGAATCATTTTTTGAAATTTTTTCCCATGAGTGAACTTAGGAATTTACATATTTACTTCCCTGGTATGTTCTAAATTCAGAGTTTGTTGAGAGTCTGCTTTTCCAGCCTGCATCTGAACATTACATTAAATGGCTCATGCCTTGAAACTCCTTAACTCTCATACATCCTGAAGCCTTACTGCAGAGTTGCAGTCTTTAACCATGCCCCCAGAAAATAAAGTGTTTTTGGCTCTTCAGTTATTAAAATACATAGGTTTGAGGGGAATTTTAGATAGACGTTGTTAATGTTTAAAATTCCTCCGTGTATTTAATAATCCAAGTCAAATGATATTGTTGGCTCTTGGAAAATGACAAGCAAACTTGAAGATCTGAAATTTGGCATTTCTCCATTCACTGAAGAAATCTAAAGGACATATATAGGCAATAGGGTTTACCGTATGTCACATCTCCTTTAGAACAGAGCACTGTTAACAGGACATTAGTATGAGGGGGTGGGGGTGGAAATATAAACTTCATGTTAAAGTGCACTGAAAATATTTGCATTCCACCCATATTAATGTTCAAGATTAAAGAACTTTGGCAATGACATTACCCTACTGCAAACCTGAACCTAAATTACTAAGCAGCTAGAATGACAAAGTAAAAAGGGCAGGATTTGTAGTTCTTTTGCCTTGTCAACAGATCTGTGTCTCTATGTAAATTCTACAAAACTAAAAGCACAATTAAAATAGATGCTTAAAGAGTAATGGTGCATGCTCTATTTCTGAGATGCCACATAAAATTAAGGCCAGCGGGAAAGTTGAGTTGTTAAGTAAAAAGTATTAATTTGAATACTTTAACAATAGCAGAAAACTTTTGCCTTAAATATTTTTAAAACAAAAAGCAACAGTGATTTGCCAACTGATACATTCATTCAACAATTAAAATATCAACAATATCAAAAGTGTAAATATGAATGTAATATATTCCTCAGAAGGTAAGAATTTCCAAAAATCCTGTGATGTATACTTTATTAAATAATTTTCATTTTGCTTGTAATATTATTCTATCAACACATTTTTAACCACTTCTGGGACACGTGAAAAACATTAACAACAACTCTAAGATTTTTTCTCAAAATAAAACATAAAAATGAGTAGACTTTTATTGAAGAAGTAATTAATAAACATTATGCCATAATTTTAAAATAAGGAGACGCAAAATAATACTCCATCATTCTATATTTGGATATAGCCATTTATTTATTATTTATTCTATAAGCATGTATTGAATGTGTTTACGGGCCGGGCAGTATCCTACACACCAGAGGTTCTGCATCAACAAGATATACAAAATTTTCTATCTTCAAAGAGTTTACAGAAACCCTTAAAATTTTGCTGTATAGCCTTCAAGAATTTAGATAAATGTATATATTGTACACAAACACTCCTATATATACAAACAGACAAAAGCACAATGGCATTCTATATATTATTTTTATTCTGCTTTTTTTACATATTCTACCGTGAACTTCTTTTCTTACCACTAAATATGCATTTATATATTTACATGTAATGACTGCATTATATACATTGTATGGGTTACCCTAATTTAACAATCGTCTCTCAAGAGACATTTGGAATCTTTCTATTGTTTTGCATTATAAACAATGCTATGGTAATATGTAAGCATGTTTACAATAGCGTGCAATCATACACATATATTTATACACTTGTCCAATTATTTTATAACAATTAATTCCATGAAGTCGGATATTTATTTCATAGGATAGTAACAATTTTAAGGCTTGCATGACTCTTCTCCAGGGTTAATATTTTTCCTAAAATAGACAAAAATAAATAAATAAAAGTATAGCATATGCGATTCATTCAAGGTGCGAAAAAAGAATATAGATGTATAGAGTAGCATTTATCTTCTGAGGCTGCCATGATGATGCCAATGTCTTAGAATATCAACTAGATTATCAAAAGGACAGACAAGAATAAAAATTGGTAGTGTTGAGCTCCTTTTCCACTAGAATAATCAGCCTTTAAAACAAAAGACCAAATTAATTGAGATGTTTTGTACATTTCAAAGTATATTTTAGTTAAAACTTCATTAGATTTCCATTTCACAAAATATCTTTGAGTTCTTCCTTGCTATAATAACAGGGAAGCACTCAAGCTTTGTAAGTTAGTTTTCCTATAGTCATTTTTAAAACACCTATAAACCACTGAATTATTAAAAGGTATTTATAAAATATTATTAAAATATAATCACAAAAATATCCTGACACAAGCTTTGTTTTTAGAATACCTTATTTTCTTAAAACCTGTGGAAAGTTTATAATAAAATTTGGTTGCTCTAATATAATGTTTTATTCTGCCTACAAGATGTACTCTTCTTATATATGATGTCAAGAATCAAATTGTTTAAGCATGTTTTTTGTTATATTTTCTGGCTC
Organism: Tarsius wallacei; assembly: GCA_963574415.1. Lineage (NCBI taxonomy): Eukaryota > Metazoa > Chordata > Mammalia > Primates > Tarsiidae > Tarsius > Tarsius wallacei. Next base: position 46,875 of record CAUYQG010061818.1, on the reverse strand, counting down.
CTCATCTGTAAATTCTATATGTTATCTATAGAAAAATAAGTCACTAATCATATAAAATTAACAGACAGAAGGTTTATAATAAGAAGCCATAAGAGAAAGGCAAAATTGAGAAAAGTGATTCCATAAGATGGTTAAAACATTTATAATCAAATAGATTGATTTCTGATTACAGATTTATAAGAAATCAGCCATAATCAATGATAACATGAATAATAAATAATAAAGTTTCCACTGTATCCTTTTAATTCATCATCATACAGTGGAAACAGAAGAATTATAATGACCCTAGAATTCAGCTTGATGATCTTTGAGAATGTTCAACATTTCCTGATTCCTCCCCAGGGTCATACTAGGGAAGACATACAATGAATACTTGCACAGGTATAACTGCCTGTCTCATATTTCTATGGTTTATTGCATCATTTGTTCCATATCTTATGGATTTATGTTGGAAACTGAAAATTTTGAAACATGCAGTTCTTTATATAAGAACTCGTTGCCAAGTAACATCAGAAGGATTCCAGGACCAAAAGCATTCCATCTTCACAGAGAATTAATTTTTGCCTTGAAAGACATAACAGCTTTTGTACTGAGTTACACAGAAAAAGTGTTTTAGGGGCGATATCCTTGAAAATAATGGGGGGATCTATCATTATTATTATTACTGAGCGCCAAGGAAGTACTCTAGGGGTACCTCTGGAGAAAAGAACTTTAGAATTCCTTTTTGTAGCATGTGCTTTCTCCAATGCCACTTGCCTTGTGGCTCCACTTTTCTGGGCATTACAAAAACAAATCATAAAGTGCAATGCAAACTACAGGAGTCAAAAAAGGAAAACATCTATGATAATAACTGATATAAAATCAATACAATATTAAAATTAAAAGTGAGACTATAAGACAAAATTAAGACAAAAGAAAAATAAAAGATAAAAATAAAAGATAAAAAACTTAAAGTATATAATAGTAACTTCGAAGTGATATTTAAAAATCTGAAATTCAAGATGCAAGGCTAGAAATGGAGGTACGAGGGAGATACCCCCAAAAAACGGAATTATTTTTTAGAGGGCAGGCCCTCTGTAGTACAGTCTTTCCTGCTAGCTAGTTAAGTGTACTAGTAACCCATCTGCATCAACATACCAGCTAGCATTGTTGTGAAAGACTGCATTCAATTTCAGTGAAATTTTTTTGGAGATTCTTTCAAACAATTGTTTATTTCACGATGGGTGATTTATGAGCACACCTACCCACACTGCAATGAGTGTTCAGCAGTTTTTCACCAAAAACTGCATGACCCCCGTGCCCCACCCTCCCTATTCACCAGATCTCTCTCTGACCAACTTTTTCCCCCAGATGAAAAAAAAGTCCTCATAGGGAAACGTGTTGCCCATGTGGCAGAGGTGAAACAAAAAATAGCAGAAGCACTAAAAGGCATCAAAATTGATGAGTTCAAAAACTGTTTTGAGCAGTGGAAAAAATTATCTCAAACGGAGAGTACTTTGAAAGTGATCAAAGTTTAAACATGGAAGAGTAAATACACAATATTTTATAAACAAATTCTGGGGTTTTGAGGGATTTCCCCCTCGTATAGTTATAAACACATCTATAAAGAAAATAAATATTTTAAGGGTATATAAAGAAGAAATTAAGGTTTTTATTTAAAGTCAATTATATTTTAAGATAAGAAATATTACTAGAAAAGGTAGAGCTCTGCAATTTAATACAGATGCTTCTTAACTTATGAAGGAACTGCGTCCTGATAAACCCATTGTAAATCGAAAATATCATTAAGTCAAAAATGCATTTAATGCTGGCAACACAACTGTGTGTTAAAATAGCAAAGAACAACCGAGGATAACTTTATATAAATATAAATGAGTAAATATTAAATAAATATAAGGAGCTGTAGACTGGTTAGTGGTGTGAGTCCTCAGCATGGTCCTCAGATGTCTGAGCATGGCTCATCTGGCAGTGGGGGACCTACCAGAGGAGAGCTTGATGGGAAGTAGCACCCTGGGAGGAAATGTATTCTGAGAAAACTCATCAAGAGACAGGATCCTAGAGCCTGCTATTCATAAGCTCTGGAGCCTCCAACAAAGTCAAGCATTCATTTAGCTCACACGCTTTAAAAAAATATACTATAGAAATTTCCAAAGTTGCACAGCAGTAGAAGAAGCGTGTAACTAGACCTCATGCACTGTTTACATAGCTTCATAGATATCAACAAATTAACTTATTGACATTTTTGTTTAACCAGTTCTAACCCCATGTTGTGGCTGCTGCTGCTCTTTCTCCTTCTCTTTCTTCACTTTCCTCTACTTCCTCCCCTTGTTCTTCTTCTACCATTGATTACTTTCTTTTTTTAGAGTTTTCTCAGACTTTTAAAAAATAATCTTTATAACTAACTAGTCTAACTTCAGAAAAAATTGTACTTTTATGAGTATTTCATTAAATTCCTAGAGCAACTTCGGAAAAAACTCCATGTATCCATTACCCAGATGCAAAAATTATCACTTCATTGCTAATCTTATTTCATTGAAAATTCAGCCTACTTCCTAGGTTATATTAACACAAATCCAAAATACCATATTACTTAATCCATATGTATTTTAGAATATACTTCTAAAAGATGAGTACTCATTTAAAAACATAGCTTTTAAAACATAGTTGCCATTATTCCACCTAAAAATGCAAAATAATTACTTATTGGTATAAAATACCCAGTGATTAAATTTCTCCAATTGCCTCCATTTTTTAAAAGTTCTTTTATTCTAATCCATATGCAAATAATGTCCACACATTTCAATTGATTGCTGTCTCTTTTAATCTGTAGATTCCCTCTTCGTCTCTTTTTTTCTTCTTTTGTAGTTTATTTCCTGAAGAAATTGGATTATTTGTCTTGTAGAGTTTCTTAGTTTTGCTGATTGCATCCCTGCAGTATTTGCTTAACGTGTTCTCTTCTCCTATGCATTCACTGAAAATTAGTAGTTAGAACTAGAAGCTTTATCAAATTCAGATTTGATTATTTTCCAAGTATGCTTCCTAAGTGCTATAGTGAATTTTCATGAAAAAGCTAATAAGATCTGTTTTTGTCTGTTTTAAATTCAATAATTAGGGTTTGCAAGTTGAAGATATTCTAATTTTATCACTCTTTCATTTATTATCTAGGACTCTTTTATAAAGAAAAAAATCTTGATAATCAATTTGATCACTCTGAAACACAATTCATACAGGGAAGGCAGGATAAATGCTTGATTCTTTCTGTTTACCTTAATAACATTTAAAAATTCTTATGAGATGTTTAACATGGTCCAAATGTAACCAATGTATTTTTCCTTTTATTATCATTATGAACTCATGATTTAAACCTATCTGATGTAGTTAAGTTTTTCACAAATTTTACCATTTTTGAAGGGCAATGATTTACTCAAGTTAACTCCTTTTGATCACTCTAATAGTGTTGAGATTTTCCTTGCTTTTTGCCATGAAAAGATGTGTCTTGCTCATCTTTTACATTACCTGTTCCAAACCAAGGATCAGACCCTTTCTAGAAGTGCTAATTCCTTTAAAAGAAAACAGAATATTGAGATCACATTTTGGGTACCTAAAGTGCTCTTTGTTATTGTTTTTTCATTGTTTCTAGATCTTTTCTTGCTGCAGAGATAGGACACAGTTTTACTGGGTTTTGTTGCTTGTTTTCTGTTAAGATAAAAAAATATCATGCATGCACACTGATAATTCCAATCTGAATTTAGGACTGCAGAGTTTTTATTACCTCATCAAACTTACATGTGCTCCTCCTTTCTCTCATGACAGAGATCTGAGTTCTTAGTGACATCAGTATGATTATTTATTTTGTGTCCCACAACACATACAAGACCATTTCAGAATAATAGTAAACACTGATGACCAATAGTATTATATTCATTTATTTTGTTTTAATGTGTGTGGATCAACTTTTAAAAAATATTTTTTTATGATTAGGTAAATTATAAAGCATGGTTCCAAAACAAATATACAAAATAAAAAGTCTAGGCATGTCTACCATATCTCTTTCATCTCTCTTCCTCCTATAAATATTTAGACACATAACTTAGGAGAGAGGATAGAGTTGGGAGTTAAAGGAAACACTTGAACTCAGAGGTGAAAGTTTAATCATTGTAAAAACGTTGTTAGTCAAGAATTGGAAATATTCAGATGAGCAAGTTAGAGGATAAATTGGAATGATTGTAAAGGTTTAGTGAACTAGTCAACAGAGAATAATGATAGAACTTTTTTTTTTAAATGAGCATGAGTAAAGAGTATACAAGAGGGAGTGGATTTCTAAGCAAAGTCAGCAGAAAATCTTGGTGAATGTTCACAGAGGTAAAGTTATTTAATTTCTCAATAACAAGGTGCTTTAAAAAATTCAGAAAGACAAGTTTCTTTGAAGTAGCAACTACTGTATTACTATAAGAAAAGGATTGAAAGTGGCGGGAAACTGTGGAGGCGGGCAAGTGGGTGGGAAGGTGGGATTGACAGTAGTCGATATCTGCCTGGGGAAGGGGGGAGCACACCTCATCAATAAGAGTACTTGCACGGTGAATATTTGTATATCTAGCCCTGAATTGTACCCCACAATTTTAAAATAAAAATTAAAAGAGAGAGAGAAAAAAGCAGAGATTCAAAGAGTAATAAGAGACTGAGTGGAAAGGGAATGCAGAAAGACAACATAGAAACTTTCTTGTGATCCTGGGTGTTAGAAAAACAGGAACAGAAAACACAGGGCTGTTGCTAGTTTGAGAAATACAATCAAATGGAGATTCTTTATTTTCCTAATAAGGGAAATCTTAGAGTCAAATAGAAAATTATCAGAAGAGGTTACAAAAGAAAGAGATAAATACTAAAGCAAATTCTCAAGAGTCGGGAAAAGAAGAATTCAAGGAGAAAGAATAGTCAACGGTTCAGTGTTCACGTACAGAGACTAGGCCTCTAAGTGAGAATTATGGAACATTTAGCTTATTACAAAGAAGCATATAATAAATCCAAATATAGGCTATTTCCATACCAAAGTTGAATTCTTCCGCAAATGTTGTTCTTGTTTCCTATTCAGTGATATGCCTGAAAATTTTTCAAAATTGCATGTCAGGTTTATTCCTATGATTTAGGACTCCCTCAAAAGCAAAATAAATCTAGTTCAGTACTAACTTCTTCTGAGTAGACTGGGGCACAACACAGCCTACAGTCTCAAGTCTTTTCCTAACTCATTGTAGAATGGCGCATCTGATTCTTTTGGATGTGTTAAGGTGAGCTCAACTTGCTATGCTCACATATTTGTTGTCCTTGGTCACCACCCAGGTTGTAAAATCCCTGGGTCACATAAACTCTTCCAAACTCTTATTCCTACATTGCTCCATATAGGCCTACCTTGACCATACTCCCATGTTTCTTCTTCCTCTCAAACCTTCTCACTGTGTCCTATGGAAACTCCTATTTAATGGTAAACTTTCCTATATCCTCCACCTTTTTGTCAAATGTTCCTTCCGTCTCCTAGCCCTAATCTATATTCACCACTGCTATTTCTAAGCCATCATTCTTTTTCTGTTTCTGACAAATGTTCTTTTGAGGATATGCTGTCCCACGAAATCTGTCATTCATTAATACTCATCTTGCTTCATTTTCCTAGCCTGGTTTGTCAGTTACTTGACATGGTCAGAAAGGAAAAAAAAAAATGGACACATGGCACGTAAGTTGCTAAGGAAGAGCATGGGATACTACCTGGAAGATAGAATTAGCCCAGACATGGAGAAGGTGAATTGAGGGTTTAGGTAGTAATGTGTCAGCCCCATTAAGTCCTCAAATAATAAATAAGGGTCTGTGGTATGTTGGCGCTGACTCATACTAGTCCAAGAGCTAACTTAAATTTTCAGAAACTTTGCAAGCTAGTAGACATCGCATTGGCAGCTCTGCAAATGTTGTAAGTTAGGACTCTTTCCTTCCCTGAGAGCTAACTGTTAAATATTTACCAGAACATCGTTTGGTGGCATGGAGAAAGAGGAAATGAAATCGTGAAAAGATATAAGGTCAGGAAAGTTAAAAACAAACTTCACCTAATTCACAATTACTTCTAGGACCAATGTCACCTAAAAGCTAATGTCAAGAAATAAAAAGAAGATAGACTTAAACAGTATATTCAAGAGTGGCAAGATTAAAGACCAATTCTAAAGAAAAATGATGGGAAAGTTTCATTTTTGCCTTACAAATATGATTTATTTATATTAATGTGTATGAAGACCAAATGTAAGGAAACAAAAGAGACAATATTGGCATGTTTTCCTGTATCACTAGATACTCTTATCTTGAATTCAGTACACAGTATTTGCTTATTCTGTGCTCAGTCGGCTATTGGGTATGACTTTCATTTTTTTAAAAATTAGGAGTCTCACTCTGTTGCCCAGGCTGGAGTGCAGTGGTCTGATATGGCCACTGCAGCCTCAACCTGCTGGGCTCAGGCGATCGATCCTTCTGCCTCAGCCTTCCAAGTAGCTGGAACCACAGGCGTGCACTACCACGCCCGGCTAATTGTTTGACTTATTGCAGAGACGAGGTCTCACTAAGTTGCCCAGGTTGGTCTCGAACTCCTGGACTCAAGCAATCCTCTCGCCTCCGCCTCCCAAAGTGTTGGGATTACAGGTGTGAGCCGCTGTGCCTGGCGACTTTGATTTTTAAAACTCAAATGGGTCAAGAGCCTAGAAATCAATAAGATTAATGAAAATATGAAGGATATATGGCTCTCAGTGTCATATATACAGTAATAATATGAATGGTGTTTATATCCTGTCTCCCCTTATTCACTGAATGATGTTGTGCTAGTCACATAACCTTTCTGAACACATTTTCTAAGCTATGATATGGCAACAGAAATATCTATATCTTAGTGTATTTCAAGTGTTGAGCCTAGGGCCTTGCTCATAAAAGATACCAAAACATTTAGTTTTCATCTCCTCTCTACCTGCAAACATTTTTATTTCCATGAGATAAGGCTAAATGCATACACTTGAGAAGATGAAAATGTGAAGTCAAAAACCTAAGTGTATGAGGTAATTTCTCAGTACTTCCCTTTTTCACATTGTTGGAATGCTCTAATCCTGGGGTAAGGAGCCATAGAGTAAATTTTTTAGGCTTTGTGGTCCATATAGTCTTTGCACAAAAGCAGTCACAGACAATATATGAACAAATGAATGTGGTTGGGTTCCTATAAAACATTATTTATGGATACCTGAATTTAAATTTTGAATATTTTTACATGTCTGAAATACTGTACTTCTTTTAATATTTTTCAACCAGTTAAAATGTAAAACTCATTCCTTGCTCACAGGATATACAAAAACATGGAAGGTCAGATTTTATGTGTGGGTTATGGTTTGCTAATCCCCGTTCTAATCTTACACTTCAGGAATAAGCAAGGATAGACCATTTACTTTTAAACACATTTTTAAACCTTGGAATCTTTTGTTCAATGTAAACCTTGCATGACAACTACCTGTTACCAGAATTTCTATGACTGAAATAAAAATGGGGGTCTAGCATCTCTCGCTCTCCTTCAAGAATCTTCCCTGTCAGCAACACACACACACAATTTCCAAAAGGGATTATATGGGACACATTTTTGTAAGCTATGCAATGAAACATCAAAAATAAATACTGACAATTTTGGAACCACTTGACCCCCTTTAAGGTAAACAAGACCCAAATATGAAATAGGCAGAGAGCTATAGTGGAAAGATCTATCCCATATGCTTCAAATTTTCTCTACATTAGATTTCTTATTTATGCTTCCAGACACATGTCTCTCAACTAAAAATTTTTCTCATCTGGGATAAATCTCTTCACAACTTGAACACCGTAGATTATATCGCTTGTCTGCATGATGGTTTGAGCCTCTTTTTTATTTCTTGGCTGTATTGGTTACTGTTACTGAGATTTGGCCTGTACTTTGATCCTAGGGCAGTTCTCAGTTACCTTGCTATAACAGATCCCACACCACAACAGTCATATATGAGTTATAACAAATGCTTTTTAGTCTAATCATTTAAGTAGAAAGAAAATCTGTCAACCAAAAACCCCATATAAACATCCATGACAGATTACATTAACAAAATATGTAAAGAAAACTTTTAGTTAGGTCAACTATGCACCAAGTTCTGTGTTAATCATCCATTTTAGAATTAAGACAAATTTGGTATTTATTTATGTATTTATCTATTTACTTATTTATTTAGACACATAAGAAATGTACATATTATGGAGTACAGAGTGATATTTCAATGCATATACACAATGTGTAATGGTCAAATAAGGGTAATCAGCAAATCCATCACCTCAAATATTTATCACGCCTATTGGGGAACATTCAAAATATTCTCATCTAGCTTTTTGAAAATATACAATAAATTATTGTTAACTATAGTCATCTTACAGTGCTTTAGAACACCAGGACATATTCCTCCTATTTTCCTAAGGAATAATTTTGTATTAATTAACCAACCTCTCTGAATCGCTTCCTCCCTACTATTCTTCCCAGTCTCTAGTGACCACAATTCTACTCTTTAATTCTATGAACTCAACTTTTCTAGCTCCCACATACAAATGAGAACATGTGATATTTATTTTTCTATGTCTGATGTATTACACTTAACATTATGTCATCCAGGCTGATCCACAATGCTGCAAATGACAGGATTCAATTCCTCTTCATAGCTAAATGGTATTCCATTGTGTATATATACCACATGCTCTTTATCCACTCATCTGCTGATGGTCACTTTGGCTGATTCCATATCTTGGCTATTATGAATAGTGTTGCAATAAACAGCTTTATAAAAAGAGAGCTGTTTGATATAACAATTTCCTTTCCTTTGTATACAATGCCCCATAATGAGATTCCTGGATCATAAAGTAGCTCTATTTTTAATTTTTTGAGGAAACTTCATCTTGTTTTTCATGATAGCTGTTCTAATTTACATTCCCACCAAGAGCATAAAGAGCTTCCTTTTGTCCTTATCCTTGCTAGCATTTGTTATTGTTTGTCTGTTTTTTATGATAGCCACTCTAACTAAGGTAAAATGATAAGTCATTATGATTTTGATTTGCATTTCCTTGATGATGTTGAGTATTTTTTTCATATACTTGTTGGCTTCCTGTATGTCTTCTTTTGAGAAACATCTACTCAAATCATTTGTCCATTTTTAAATTGGAGTATTTGGGCTTTTGCTGTTGAATTTCTTGTATATTCTGGATGTTAGTGCCTTGTTAGATGAATACTTTGCAAATATTTTCTCCCAATCTGCAGGTTGCTTGTATACTCTGATAATTGTTTCCTTTGCTATACAAAAATTTTAGTTTGATATAATCTCACTTTTCCTTTTCCTGCCTGTGTTTTGAAATCTTAGCTATAAAAGATTTGCCTAGACCAATGCCTTGAAGCATCTTCCCCATGTTTAGTCTAGTAGTTTTATAGTCTCAAGTCTTACATTTAAGTATGTAATCCATTTTAAGCTGATTTTTTATATGGAGAGAGATAGGCATCTAGTTCCATTCTTCTGCATGTGGATATTCTTTCTTCAGCACCATTTATTAAAGAAGTTGTCCTTTCTCCAATGCATGTTCTTGTTTGTTTTCAAACATCAGGTCATAAATATATGGATTCATTTCTATATGTCCTCTAGTCTGTTCCATTGGTTGATGTGCCTGTTTTTATATCAATACTATGTTGTTTTGGTTACTATAGCTTTGTAATATATTTTGAAGTTAGGTAGTGTGGTGCCTCCAGCTGTATTCTTTTTGCTCAGAATTGCTTTGACTATGCAGTTTTTTGTAGCTCCATATACAATTTAGAATTTTTTTCTATTTCTGTGAAAAATGTCCTTAGTATTCTGATAGGGGTTGCATTGAATTTACAGATCCCTTTGGGTAGTATGGTCACTTTGACAATATTAATCCTTCCAATGCATGAATATGAGCTATCTTTCCATTTGCTTGTGTTCTTTTCAATTTATTTAAGCAGTGTTTTGTAGGTTTTTTTGTAGAGTTTTTTCATCTCCTTGGTTAAATTTATTCCTAAGTATTTTATTTTATTTAATATGTGGTTATTGTAAGATTGCTTTCTTGATTTATTTTTCAGCTGTCATAGGTGTGTAGAAACACTACTAATGCTGATTTTTTATCCTGCGACTTTACTGAATTTGTTCAACAGTTCGAAAATATTTTGGTGACGTCCTTAGCTATTTCTATATATAAAATAAGGCCATCTGCAAACAGGAATACTTTGACTTTTTCTTTTTTAATTTGGATGTCTCTTATTTATTTTTCTTGCCTAATTTATCTGGCTAGGGCTACCTCTAGTATGTTCATTAAGAGTGGTGAAAGCAGGTATCCTTGTCTCTTTTCAGATCTTCAAAAAAACCAAAAAAGATTTCAACTGTTCCCCATTCAGTATAAAGTTTGTTGTTAGTTTGTCATATAAGGCCTTTATTGTGTAAGGTATATTGAGTTATGTTCACTTTTTATCTAATTTGTTGAGAGTTTTTATTAAGAAGGGATGTTGAATTCTATCAAATGCCTTTTCTTTGTCTTTTGAGATGATCATATGTTAATGCTTTTCATTCTGTTGATGTGGTGTATCACATTTATAAATTTGAGTATGTTGAACTTTCCGTGCATCCCTGGTTCATGTCCCACGTTATTATACACATGGTGTATAATCTTTTTGATATGCTGCTGGATTTGGTTTGCTCATAATTTATTGAGAGTTTTTGCATCTATGTTCATTGGGCATACTGGCCTGTAGTTTTCTTTTTTGTGTGTATCCTTGTCTGGGTTTGACTTTAGGTAATACTGGAATTAATGAATACATTTGGAATAATCCCCTCTTCTTCAATTTCTAATTCATCTTGAAAAGTTTGGTAGAATCCCGCTCTAGTCCAGGGCTTTTCTTTGTTGGGAGACATTTTTTGTTTTTATTTTTTATTTTTTTATTTTTTTATTTTTTTTGAGTTGGAGTCTCACTGTCGCCCAGACTGGAGTGCAGTGGCCGCTCCCGGCCACCGCAGCCTCGACCTGCTGGGCTCTGGCGATCCTTCCGCCTCAGCCTTCCGAGTAGCTGGAATTACAGGCGCCCGCTACCACGCCCGGCTGATTTTTTTTTTTATTATTTATTGTAGAGATGAGGTCTCGCCAAGTTGCCCAGGCGGGTCTCGAACCCGCGGGCTCAGGCAATCCACTCACCTCAGCCTCCCAAAGGCGCAGGATTACAGGCTGAGCCACCGAGCCCGGATGGGAGACATTTTTAAAATTACTGATTCAATCTTATTCAGGTTTTCTATTTTCTTTTTTGGTTGAATATTGATAGGTTATATGTATCCAGAAATTGATCTATTTCCTCTAGATTTTCCAATATGTTGGTGTATAATTGGTCTCAATAGTCATTGATGATCCTGTGTAAATATGTGGCATCAGTTGTAATGTTTTTCTTTTGTTTATGATTTTATTTATTTGGGTATGCTCTCTTTTTTTTCTGGGTTAGTCTAGTTAGCAGTTTATTGATTGTGCTTATCTTTTAAAAAAACCAACTCTTCATCTAGTTCATACTTGTAAATTTTTTTTAGTCTCTATTTGTTTAGTTCTGTTCTGATCTTTTGTTGTTGTTGTTTTTCTATAAATTTGAGGTTTAGAGTTCTGTTTACTTTTCTAATTCAATATGTGTATGTTAGATGCATATATGTAATACTCAAAAAAACACCTTAAAAGATTCCTGAACTGAGATACAAGAACAAAAATGTTTCAGCAATTTGGCTTTGAATATTATTTTCAACTATTTCTGGAATGTCTCCATGTAGATTAGCCTGCTTAGAGCCTCCTTTGGGTTGTCTTCCCATGATCTGACATATGGAGGAGAATAACATGGTGATTGCACAAACATGTTATTCTTGGGGAGAGAGGTCATCTGAACTTGAGAAAAAGTTAATCATATTAAGTGATAAAAGCAAGATATAACAGGAACACTTTTATGGGACTAGTGAAAGTATAATGGTAGAGGCACTGTGGAAAACAATTTTTGTCAAATAAAGTTGAATTCTGAGCATGTCTTATAACCTAGTAATTGCACATGAGGTTCAGACTTTAGGAAAACACTTGCATATTTTCACTAAGACATGTGAATGAAAATGTTCATACCAATGTTGTCCTTAGTATCCATTGATAGGAAAATGTTTAAATGCTTTAAACTATCTATTGATGTAAGAAGATATAATTATATGTTTACAATGTGGAATACTATAGAACAGTGAAATTTTGAAGTACATATATTTCAAAATGGATGATTCTCACAAAATCTTGAATGAAAAATAAAATTGCAGAATAATTCCTAAAGTGTATTACCATTATTTGAGGTTCACCATACAAGTGCAGTAAAAGTATAAAGAAAATGGACAGAACAGTTACCACAACATGCAAGGAAGTGTCTACATTGAGAAGTGGGGTAGAGAAGGGGATAGTGTTAGGGAGGGTCATGTAGGGTGCCCACAGGAAACTTCAAATGTTGCATGTCTCAATCACAATAGTGAGTTCAGAGGCATTTATATTCTCATTTTCATGTATCTATATGTGTATAATATTTTATTATATATAGAATAATCATAGAAAAGCAAGACAAAATTATTTGCAGTAAGTCAAGCTTTATTTTATATGTATATATGCATAGAACAGGTTTTGAAAAGACTTGAAAATAATAGTAGCTTCATTAGATCATGAAATTATGGACAGGGCATGGTGGTTCAAGCCTGTAATCTCAGCACTTTGGGAGGCCAAAGCAAGAGAATTGCTTGAGTCTACGAGTTAGAAACTAGCTTGGACAACATAGCAAGATCTCTTCTCTATAGAAAATTAAAAAATTGTTGGGCATTGTGGTACATACCTGTAGTCCCAGCTGCTTGTGAGACTAAGGTAGGAAGATCATCTGAGCCCAGGAGGTTAAGGCTGTGGCAAACTGTTATGGTGCCACTGCACTCCAGTCTGGGAGACAAAGTGAGAATCCAACTCCAAAAAAAAAAAAAAGATCATGAGATTATGGTGATTGTTTCCTTACAGTATTCCAATTTTTTTATTAAATAAAAAGGTATACTTTTTAAAGAAAAAATAGTCAGTACTAAGTAGCAAATACTTAGAAAAATACCAACACCTTCAATCAAATTCTAGAGAAGTTATTGTACTGAATCATCTCATTGATATTATGATCCACTCAAAAGAGGAAGTACCAAATAAAAGTTCAGACACGTGACTAGAAGACAAAAGGAAGAAGAAAATGCCCCCATGAGTTAATGAGAATGTCAAACTCTTGTAACAATTGTGTCATAGAAGAATTTCAAGAGACCATTCGAATGAGAAATTGCTTATAAAGCTGCTGAAGGTGACCTTAATCGTCCAGTCATGTTCTGTTTAGAACCATTATTAGGCTTTCAGTTGCTATGTATAGTAGCTGTGTGATATAGTCATGTTTAAAGGGGTTGTGGCTGTTCATTTTCATCTGCAGTCTCTCCTTTACGCTGTTATTAAGATTTCATGGAGTTTGCAAAACGTCTGTCCCCTGAGACCTTGCAAAATGAGTGGCAAGTACAAAGACGTTTTAATGCTCAATGTCAGGGAGGACGATTCACCTAGCTATGCCGCAGTCTAGAAACACCAAGACCTGTTATTATAATGATACTTAATAACAAACATGCCAATTATTGAACTTATATTTACTGTCCATAGAAGTGAAGTATGCACAATTGTATTTATGAATATATTGAGAGTGGTGTTTGATAACATCACATTGATTGAAATAAATAAGGTGGCATTAGAATGATTGATTATAACACAATATTCAATATTGGTATTAGATTTGAGTCAGGCAGCATGATTTTAGAACCTAAGGTCTTCCTATCATAACCCTTCACTATTGTTTCTAAAAGAATAAACTAGGAAGAAGTCCTTGGTTAACTTGATCCCTTTTCTCCATTAACACACACATGACTAATCTTTCTCTTTTTTTTTTTTTTTTTGAGTTGGAGTCTCACTCTGTCACCCAGACTGGAGTGCAGTGGCCGCTTCCGGCCACTGCAGCCTCTACCTGCTGGGCTCCGGCGATCCTTCCTCTCAGCCTTCCAAGGAGCTGGAACTACTTGCACGCGCCACTACACCTGGCTAATTTTTTGATTTATTGTAGAGATGAGGTCTCGCCAATTTGCCCGGGCGGGTCTCGAACCCGCGGGCTCAGGCAATCCACTCAACTCGGCCTCCCAAAGCGCGGGATTACAGGCTGAGTCACTGAGCCCGGTCCTAATCTTTCTCTTATCCTTTATGACACTTATTATTTCTACTAAAGATATTAATAAGTGAGAATTCCAGAAATAAGTGTTTTTCTGATAGTTTTAGGTATTAAAAAAAAAACCCATTTGGCCCCTTAACCAAAACTCAACTAAATAAACATTCTCCTTATATATTATAGCTTAAGACAATTTGAAGCATGATAGGAAAATTGTTTGTGGATTTAATGTAATTAATTTTGAACAGGAAACCGAGAAACAACATAATAGGCTGCATCTATGGTTTCATACAATCGTAGAATTTCTGGTTTAGAAATGGTCTTGTCAGCTAGTCCAACCCTTCACCCAGCGTTTGAATTCCTTCTTTTTAGATCTCCATCTGTTAGTCTGTATGTCATCCTTGAACTGCTCACTCCAGGAGGGAAGAAATTAAGACTTTTGTATTTAATCCATTTGAAATAGGAGGTATTAATTTATATATACATTTTATATATAAAATATTACTCTACACATGTTTGCTACTCCTTATTTTAAACTCAATACTGCATATATTAATGAGAAAAATATTTCCCTGGCTTTGTTACAAATATTCATTTTTAAAATAATTTGACAGATCTGGGAGCTTTCTCTTCTTTGACCTCCAAAATGAAATAATTATATAGTGGCAAAGACCCTAGTTTCTAGGACACATGCAAGGCTCTAAAAAAAATACTTCAAATACTTCAAATGAATCATAATGTTCATCTTTTAAAATTATTTTGACCACTTATATTTGGTCCAAGAAAGTCAAGGCAAATAGGCACAGAGCTTCTTGCCAAGAGTACGTTTTAAATAAGAGGATATTGTTTAAGGATATTCTTACCTTTGGTTTATCATGAAAGTCTTCTTATAGACCTACCTAAGGCCAGGACAAAAGTTGTCAAGCATCTTTGTGGAATCAAATCTATGTAACTAACTGTTTTTCAGAAATCAAATCTCAGTGCTTAAATCTTGAAAGATATCTATATAAAATCTATTGCTAACTGTGAATAATATCCTCTTATTTAAACAATATCCTCTTATTTAAAACGTAATCTTGGCAAGAAGCTCTGGAAAACTCATGCAATCATCAAAATCTATATTGTATAGGAAAACAAGATAACCACCAGACAATTACTTCTAGCTGTTAAGATTTAACAGGACAATTTTAAGTTTCTTGTGTCAAAGAAAGTTTCATGGAGAAGTGATTTTAGAACTCTTTTGCCCCTAGCTATAAACAGTCTTGGCCAAATTATAGGAAATAAATGTTTTTCTACCCTAAAATTTTAACTTGCTGCAATGCCTGAATCCTCCTATTAGAGAAGAATAGCTTTGAGCCTTAAAGGTGTCTCAGTTTTCAAAATTGTCTGGCACCAAAACTCACAACACAGACCTATTATAGTGTAAAGCTTTAGTGAGGGGGTAACTTGTCAGGAATGAAATGTTGGACAGGCTTTTGACAGATAGTGGGAAGACAGATGCTAGGAGATACAGAAAAGGGAAGAGGGTGATTAACTAAAGATCAAGTTCACTCCCTGCCCAATTTTCCCAGGGCTGTTCCTTATAATGCACATTGTCTTATTTATTCTTACCTTTGGTTTATCATGAAAGTCTTCTTATAGACCTAGCTAAGGCCAGGACAAAAGTTGTCAAGCGTCTTTGTGGAATCAAATCTATGTAACTAACTGTTTTTCAGAAATCAAATCTCAGTGCTTAAATCTTGGAAGATGTCTATATAAAATCTATTGCTAACTGTGAATAGCCTTAAGGATAAGAGCTTTATTGTGATTAGCATTCTCCTTGGCACATATTAGGTGCTTTATAAAAGTATTTAAACTGAAAATAGCAGAAGTGCATTTCTAATGATAAAGATATTTCCATAGTAAATAATTTATCCAGCTATTTCCAGTTTGAAGAATTAAGTGAGAGTCATTAATACTAAATCAATTTCTATCTATATTTTCACTTTCTAAATTGGCAAAAGAATCTGAGATGAAAAACAGACTTCACAATGACTACATTCAAAGAAACAAATGAACTGTTTGTTTTATATTCAGTTATGAATATTATAAATAAAGTATTTATCCAGAAGCTGAACGACTTATGTTGTAACTTAAGTAGTTGGGATAATCAAAAGCAAAGTGGGTTCAATTACTAAAAATGGGGAATCAAGGAGAAGAAACCAGAAAAAAGACTTACTTAATGATGGAGTGCTGCACTATCATAATGAAAATAACGCAGCCCTTTCTAGGTTATAAAATCTTAATTTACATTTTTAAGCATGAGGAAAGGAGTAATGGAACTATCAAGTAATTCTATATTGCATTGGCCAGGAAGAAAAGAATAGTTAACAATAATGTATTGTATATTTCAAAATAGTTAGAAGATTTGAAATGTCCTCAACACAAAGAAATGATAAATGTTCATGGTGATGGACATCCTAAATACCCTGATTTGAGCACTACACATTGTATGCATGTATCAAAATATCACATGTACCCCATAACTATGTACAATTATTATGTACAAATAAAAATAGAAACATAAAAAGTATCCATTAAGATGGGTTGGCTTTTGTCTTTATCATTATCTTATCCTGGGGTTCCCCAAAAAATCAGCAAATGAGACAAAGATGGCCTTGTCTTTGAAGATTAAGTACTACCTTTGACCTCCACTATCACAGAATTCCCCTCTTTTTTTCCACTGACATTTGGATGTCTAATTCCATAGCAGCATCTCTTCCTGTCTACCATAGCCTTCAGAGGACACCACTGAGCCTCTTAAACATGTAATTGTGTATTGCCCAGACATTTCTTATTGTCTGAGTAAAGGGACTGACCTGTGGCCCTTCTGGAGAAAATAGATTGTTGGCAGGTTCACTGTTCTCACAAAATAACTCTATTTTAACATTCTACCTCCCTAAGCCTTCCTCACTATGCAAGTATTTTTGCATCGCCACCTTGTTTACTGCAGGCCATTATTTTTTCCAAAATTCAAAAATCCATCTCATAGCATACTAGAAAAAAAAAATCAGGTGTTCTCGCCAATATTTTGAACTCCAAATCACAAGTGGTGATTAAATATAAATAAAAATTAGAATATAATACCTTTGTGCTTATATGTATATAACAAATACACATATAAGTGATGTAGTTTGGATATTTGTCCCTTGCAAATCTCATGTTAAAATGTGATCCACAATATTGAAGGTTGGGCCTAGCAGGAGGTGTTTGGGTCCTGGGGACATATTTTTCATGAGTGGCTTGGTGTTCTCTCCGTAGTAATGAGTGAGTTCTTACTAGTTCATGCAAGAGTTGGTTGTTTAAAAGAGCCTGGCATCTCCCTTCACTCTCTCGCTTCTGCTCATGCCATGTGACACAACTGCTCTCCCTTCACCTTCTGCCATGATTGTATGCTTCCTGAGGCCCTCACCAGAAGAAGCAGGTGCTGGCACTATGCAGTCTACAGAACCATGAGCCAAAATAAACTGCTTTTCTTTATAAACTACTCATCTTCAGATACTTCTTTATAGCAATGCAAAACAAACTAATACAAGAAGTATATAAATATATGATTGTTGTGAATGAAGCTTATAAAGGTCATTCATTCTTCTGGGGTCTCCCAATATTATTCCTGGATAAAACATAACCATTTGATTATTCATTGTATTGATTGTTTTGGATACATGTAAAGTTGTTTTTTACTAAATATTACTTTGGCACTATTCCTGCGATTCACCTTAAATAAAGCACAGAAACTTGACTGTGAAATTATTGTCAGTGTGATATTGAGGACAATATGCTTCATATCCTGTAACAATCTCTTCATTAAGACCCTCAAGAGAAATACCTCCTGATGTTCATGTCGGAAAAAAATGGACATTCTGTGAACCCAAACTTTTAAACATATTATCAAACGGTAAATCTTGAAAACAATACTGCTGTTTATTTGTGTTTTGCTTTGGACACTGGGAAGCTTGGAGCCAAATTTGCATTCTACTTCTAGTGATTTAATTGGATTTTATAGTAGGTAGTTCTGTAAACTAATTGTATCTTCTGGTCTCATTTTATTAGTCCACTCATATGTTCTTTTCCATTGATCTGTTTATCAATTTATATTTCATTTATTGTTTATCATGTAAGCCACTCCAAGTCCTCATTTTTACTAATATGGGCATAAATTCATCTAATTAAAAACAATTTATGTAGAGAGCTATTGAATATACTATAATAAATTTTAAATTAAATGACAGATGAGCTTACTGAAAGTGAGTTATACAGCAGAGGTGGTAAAGTATAAACATGCACATGGAATAGTAAACTTGAATAGCAGTTTTACACTGATGAAGAATAAGTGGCTCTCAAGTCATTAATCAATAAAGTGCATACTTAGTATTTTAAAAATGACAGCACCCACGAAATTAGCAATATAACATTAGACTTGTATTTTCTTACATTGTTTTAAGTCATAAGAAAGTCTCAAAAGAAATTAGAAATATTGATTTTACTCTACATGTCTCATGTACTGCCTAACTATTTAGGTCAAGGACTTTACCTTTACTTAAAATAAACATATTCATTAAGAATATAAATACTGCGGTTGTAGTATGAGTTTATTTAATTTGCTAATTGAAATAATTCAATTTTAAAATGTCAGATACATAATCTTAACACACAACAAAATTAACCCTATATAATAACAAATTAAACTCATTTTAAAGAAACCTGTAAACCAATATTATAGCAAAATATAATGGATTAAGTTATAAATATAAAGTAATATTTGAAGAACTTGCCTAGAAATGGCAAGCTCTATTGAAATACAACCTAGCAGCCAGTTAGAATATTTTCATGTTTAAGAAACTGTGGAAATAAGCATTACTAAAAAGAATGAGGCAAATAAATATGATAAACAAAGATCATAAATTAAAGGAGAGAGAGATAGAAAACAACACGTATATGAGATCTGATTATTAGAGCACTCTGAACATTTAAAATCCTGAATCATCTTACTGGATGATTCAATAATATTCCAATCTTAGAATGAGAGAATTTGACAAAATGTCAGTGTTTATCCCAAGCTAGGGGTCAACTCTCAGGAGACATGATTAACTCAGTGTAGCAATTAATCATACTGATGAGTAAAAAATTACAGTGGCATCTCTGTGACCAACTCAGAAGAGGGTGGTAGAGAAAGTTCTTTTGGCAACTGCCTGCCCAGCTAATGGTACTGACTAATGATTAGGCCAAATATTAACCCTCCCTACAGCCTTGTGGTGAAATTGCTTTCTAGCTATTAATAAATGAAATGCAGTAAAAGTAAAGGCACTGATGTCTGTATGTCTGTGGAAGGAATACTAAAATAAAATTATCAGTGAGTCAGATACGGGGGTCTATAACTCATGATACATTAAAAAGTAGTTAGTCTTTTCCTAGATAAATGTAATTAATTTAAAAATCTTAATTATCTGTAGCAGTTTTAAAAGAGAAATAAATGTTTAATAAATAATATCTGCCCAAATATATGCCCAATGTAAAGAGCCAGTCAGAAAGTGGTGGAGCTGGGATTAAGACATGCGTTTGTCCCCATGGCCCAAACACTTAACCACTTATTTGTTACTTATGTGAATATTGCCTCTGAAACCATTCTTAAATCAATTCTCCTGGGAGCTCCATTTTGCTCCTTGAAAAGTCTTGTCATATATTAGCTGTTCTAATCCTGAACATAAGCTTCTGTACTATTCCAAAGGAACAAGACATGATTTACAATTTCATACATGGTGAGGCATACTCTTGCCTAGTTTCCAAGATAAACATTTCCCTACATTTCTTCCTTTCCTCCTCCATCATTCTTCCTTTAACTTGAAAATTCCATTTTAAATCAGAAAATAACTCTAGAGGCTATCTTGTCTGATCTCCTCATTATTTTAAAATGCTAAAACCAGAGCCAAAAGAAGTTCAATCATTTAGAGTTGGTTGGTAGGGCTCTCCAGTGTATGGAGCCCCCATCTAGTGCTTTGTCCCATTATATTACAGTACTTTCTACGTTTGCCCCTTGTTTTTCCAGGCACCTGGTGCTGAAAAAGTATCATGAAAATCATTAATTGAGTTTCAGTCAAGGGAACTTTACCACTGATATTTGGACTGCTCTCATGGTATAATGGAAACACTGAAATAGGCTTTACCAAGTTTCTCTGCTGCAACCACAGGCTGTGACGCTGGATACAAACAATTCTGAAAACTAATTTCAATTCTCTATTTGAACTAAAAGGAAGAAAACAAACACATGAACGTGTCAGACTGGGGATTTAACCTGGAGAAGAAATAAAAAGCCAGACAAAAATAGAAAAGCAAGAAGGGACTTAATAAATATAAAGGAAAACATTAACTGTATAAATTAGATTAACACTGGGCCCCCTGGTCATTTTTAGGTTTCACATTTCTGATCTATCAGACAGTTTTTCAATGTCCATTTTCTTCTGCCTCCCTGAAGTCATTCCTTCTAACTTCACTTGGGAAAATAGTCTATAAAATAATTATTAATTGATATAAGATTAACTTACAAGGGCAGTTACACACATATAAACTTGTGCCTCTATGCTTTATAAGTCATGTAAACATCACATTGTACATCATAAAAATGTACAGTTATTATATGTCACCAAATAAAAATTTAAAAACCTCACAATTCTTTAGGCACATTGGAGGCCTCTTATTGAAATACATATATTTGGCCTTCTTTATGGCTGCATAATATTCCATTGTGTATAGGTACCACATTTTTTTTGTTCAGTCCGGCTTCGATGGGCAACATGGTTGGTTCCATGTTTTTGCTATTGTGAATAGAGTGCAACAAACATATGTATGCGGGTGTCTTTTTTGTAGAATGATTTGAGTTCCTCTGGGTGATCTATCACAGAAACAAAAACATAGTACCATATGTTCTCACTCATAAGCAGACCTTGAACAATGATAATACTATAAGAAAATGATCATCAATAATGGGAAACTGTCGGGGGGGGTGGGATTGGCAGTTGAGGGAAACTGCTAGGGGAGGGGGGGCATACCTCATCAACAAGGGTACCTGCATCATCAGTGTTTGTATACCTAACCCTGAATTGTACCCCACATCTTTATAAGAAAAAAAAAAAGAAATACGTAATCTTTCTTGCAGCATTTCTCAAGATACTACTGGCATTTGGAGAGAAAGAAATATCCTTGGCTAGACTATCCACACATGCATGACTCTTAACACCTCTGCCTTTTGCCACCAAAACCCAGTAGTTGCACTTAGTCATCATGACAACCAGAAAACACCCTTAGGCATTTCCAAATCCCCCATGGGATAGGTCAATACTTTCCGAGTTGAAAAACATTGGCACTGAGAACAACACTCTAGGTCCAACTCAGAGGAATTATTAATGATATAGAGTCATACATTTTATTCAAGGCATATTTATTGAGTATCTGTTATGTGTAAAGCCCTGTAACTAGTTGCTGGGAGGTACATTGGTGAGTACAAACCAATAAGGATTTGCAGTAATGGGACATGCAAGACTGTGAGAGACAGATATGGATTAAATTTTCACACACACACACACACACACACACACAAGTTCTGATTAGCAACAAAGAAACATATGGTTTATTAGAGTCTCTAACAGAGGGATTTACTTAGTAAGATTAGTTAAAGAGATTTCCATGGAAAAGTGTTTCATGAGCTGAGATCCGAAGCATGGGCAGGAGTTTACTTGATGATGAATTGCAAAAATATTCCTGGTATGGGGACAGCATGTGCAAAGGTGCGCTGATGAGGCAGAGCACGGGAAGTATGAAAGATCAACATGACTCTAGTGTGGTTAGATCTGACAGGATGAGAAGGAGTTTCCTGTGAGATCAGGCTGTAGAGGTAAAGAAAGGCCACTTCACATATGGCCATGTAGTCTATGTCATTAGTAGAATTCCCACTCATAACCAAGTGAAATCTGGTAGCAAACAAAAGAAGGAGGTAGAACACATGCAACATAAATTCATCAGTGGGTGTTGTTCCATGAAGTTTGTAGTCAAATTAACTCTCATTTGAATGGATATCAAGCTGGCACAGATTTAAAATATCTTCAGTGTGTTTTAATTGTGTGGAATTTACTCAACACATTTGGTTCCATGTAATGTTCTATGGAGGTTGTAATATGTAAGAATAGATATCTATTGGGGAATGCTGGGAGGATCTGGAGACAACCAGAAAGGTCAAATGTTACAGGGAAATAATGAGCACTGAAGTTGAAACTTCAGGAATTGAGTCTTGTTCCTAAACAGTCTTACCTCATGGGGATGCTACCAGTCCCTTGATTAGGAATTTCATCAATAAAACTAGGACAATAACCCAGGTTTCTGAGCAGGATTAATGGAAACATCCTGAGGAAGAGTGTCTAACCCAATATTTGGTACATCCCAAGAGCACAATTCATGCTTTTGACAAAACAAGGTTTCCTTAGCTGTAAAATAAAGGCCATGATAACTGCCCTAACCCTCCAAGGGTGTTGTCGTGAGGCCAAATGGGAAAACCTGGTAAAGAAGCACAGAGTATCATTATCATTAATTAAAAAATGTGTCATTAATGCCATTCTGAAATTATCATCCCTTTATTTTTCTGTAGTGGAGGCAAACTGCTCCATGGAATACCCCTTTCCTCTTAGCCTTCAGAAAATTCATGGGTAGGGGGAGGAAATGATGGTATGCAATTTTTGAATGATGATATAAATTTACTGTTGTAAGATAGTTTAAATGCTATAAATTTCTTTTTAGTGTTGCAGCAGAAAACAAAGTATTGTTTAAGGTAATGCCTGCACCAGCCTATGGACCAACAATTTGTGAAACGTGGATTGACCACTTTTTTTTAAAAAGTAAATCCAGTTTATAGCAATTTGTTTGCAGCATGTACCAGCGTGGTAGATGCTCCACCTCAAGTCACCTCTGCCTGCCTTCAAATGAATCTGCAGGCGCAGTGAACACTTCCCAGTGCACTGACAACTTCCCACCTCCAGTGCCTCTTCTCACTGCTTCTCCCCTGAGAGCTTGCTCAGCCTGCTTGTTGGGAGGCCTTAGAAGATCTGGGATCTAACCGCCCTAGGGACTACTCTTAGCCAATGATGGCTGAGAGTTGGCGGATAAATATTTCATCCTACTTTGCTCTTTGATGGAATTATTCTGAAGCATGATCCACATGGGTCCTCAGAGGGGCCTCAATAAGATTGAGCCCTAGTTCTCCACTATGAGAACCTGCTCATTAAAACATTTTTAGAGGACTTTTCCCTGTTTCACTTTCCCTACTTTATTTTATGCACTTCTTATAATTAACTACCTGCACCCACTTCTTGTCTCATGATGTACTTTTGAGAGAATCCAAGCTTAGCCATAGAATTTCTAGAATTGTTCAGTTCATAATGCACAATTTCCATTACTAATGGCACAATGATGCCTAGTCTTAAAAAATTATGGCCCTGTGTTCTGTTGAAAGAGGAGGCAGCTATTTATAAATGTCTTTTAAGGAGAAAAGTCCAAAACCATTTCTTAGGAAGTAGAGTACGATCTGTTTAGAATATAAACATTTTGATTTTAAGCTATATTTCAACATTAGGCCACACTAATGCCCACTAATTCTTTAGGGTCATTTACTTTAAAAGCAATGAGTTGAAAAGATTAAGTAATTTAATTTGATAGATGGCTTTGTGCCTGAATGTGCTTTAACACTTTTGATCCTAATTGCCTATATTAAAGGTGTTAGGTTTGACTTGCTAAATAAGGCCAAGAAGGAGTTAACATTTTATTTGAGTGACCTACAAATGCCCCTCAGCCAAGCCTCTTGGAGTATTTCCAATAGATGCTAAATTATGCAACCCGTGTAATTAGCTATTTTAGACACTGAATTAGTAAGGATGCTAGACCATAAGCTCAGTGTGGAAAGGAGCTATACTTGTCTTATTTACCTCTAAACCTCTAGTTTCTAACACAGTGCCTTACACTTATTAAGTGTTCAATAAAATTTTATTGAATGAATGAACACATAGCAACCTCCATTTAGGTGACATCTACTATTCTCATATGAATTGAGACAGAAGATTTGATATTAAATGGTTGCAGAACTAAGGAAAAAATGCTAGCATACATTTATACTTTATCTTCAGTGTGAAGTTATAAAGCCAGAAAGCTACTCTGCTCTTTTCAGGTCCATTTACATATTCATATCTGGAATTGAGAAGCAAAAGAAAATTGAAAGATATGAGAGTGAAATCTAAAAGAAAAATTTCACCCTTATAAATACTTGCCTAAAGTCACTATCATCTGTTCTTTCAGAAGAGTTGGTGTAGAGGAATCGCGGGACTTCAGATCATAATCAATTTAGTAGGATATTCTTTATGCTATGTTGGGGGTGGGTGTTTAGAAGAGTATGGACTTCATGTTTGCAGCAACTAAGTAACAGCCAGTGAAATTACTGTAGATTATTATCTTTTTTTAAAGGTGATCGCATGTATTATTGGTTTACAAGTGATATACCTTGTATCATTTTGGATTTGAAATCAATCTCAATTTAGCAATAAATTTGCAAAGTGCAAAAAAAAGTAAAGAACTTATCCACATAGATGTACTTTGCATAATAACTGAATTTCTACAAGACTGAGTATTATCCCAGAATGTCATTCCATTAGCCCCAATCTCATTCCATTAGTCTCTGAAATTTTGAAATGTTGTCTACTAATACCTAGGTAATTATTTTTCTGTGCTATGATAAGACCTTTAGAATTTGAACTTATGCTGTGATACTTGATTTAGGTTTCAAAGAAACAGTGTTATCAACAACATCCGATGTTATAAACTTCAGAATTTCTTAGAGAAACCACATAAGTGTGTGAGATGTAAAAAAGGAGAAACAAGGGTTTTGACTTGGTCAAGTGTAGATACTGAAGGAAAACTTTCCCCTAAATGGAATATCCAATAATATTGGAATTTTCCTTGAAGAGAAATTATACAACTTCAGTGATTTTAAAGCTTCAATTCCCTACCCTTTCTATGCCATTCAACTCAAAAAGCTATACTTTAATCAGAGCTCAGAGCATCCTGGGAATACCCAGATTGTCTCTCTGATTCGTTGCCACGGCTCTGTGAATAAGGACTGCCAAAGATTTCTTACATCGTTAGCACTCACCAGCCCACTCTGACTTGCTCTTCTGGATCCTCATAAATGTAGGCTTTGCTTAAAATTGGAAAGCACTTTCACTCTTCTCCTTGTTCCCCTCTCCCTTCACAATTTTCTCTGCATTAAGCAAGTGTTTTTCTTGCTGTTATAGTTTATCCAGGCCTACTTTTAAGAGCTTCCCCTGCTGACAAGCCCGTTTAAACAGTTTCTTGGCCTCTAGGCATGGCTACCAAAGTCACTTTGCCTGTCAGCCTAGGAGAGCCATCTGTAATCTGGTAAGGCCCCAGTCACACACTCATATTTGTAGAAGGACAGGAGCATCAATTTAGCTTTTAACTATTAGTTTTCCATAACAGACTGCATTACCAATTGCCTCTCTAACACTCAAAATGATGAGATGCAGTCTGAGTCCATTTTAGGGGATGTTGATGGCCTGCCAAGCACAGTAACTTTGCCTCGTAGGAGATAAAAAGCTTTTCCCCCAGTATATGTACCCAACAAGGTTGAACACCTTGCTTTTGTCTGCTTTATCTCACACACTTCTCTATTTAATAAACAAACGTGATGTTTATAGGTGTCAACATTGGCAATATTTTCAGTTTTTCTGAAGTGGTTTTAAAAAGGATCACAGAAAAAGGACAAATTCTAAAGGTTGTGTACTATTACACAAGTTGGCATGTTTTGCATGATAATTAAATTTCTATAGGACTCAGTATCTTCCCAATAAATTAGGATATCAGTCCTGAATCAGTCTAACAATACCGAGGTATTCTTCAAAAAAATTTTTAAAATTCTGAGGCTTATGGAATCAGGTCTTTATTTTGGAAAGGGGCAAGATGTTATCAGTAATTAAAGAGGTGGATTTTTTATAGTATTATTAAACATTGCAAATGTGAATGGTTTGACTTTGTTTTATAATCCTTTGCTAATAAACACGTTTATTTATATTTATATAAGAAGTCATTCTCTTCATGCATGTATTCATTAAAAAAGCAATACTATTAAGATGAATAATTATTTAAAAATCAAAGGACTGGAAATCAAAAGACCTATGTTTATGTTCTGTCCCAAACTATTTTTGACCTTCGTTTAAGTCACTTACTTGACTTCATTACCCATTTGTAAGAGGTAAAGATGGTGAATTCCAAGGTCTTTTGTAACACTATAGTATGGTGATTCTTTAATTACTATACAATAAAAAAAACTAACGTGTAAAAGAACAGCCAGTTTCCCTAAAAGCAGAGCTTGAGATGAGGATTCTTTTGCAAGTAACTTCCTGAGAAAGTATTCTCGGGAGAAACCTGTAAGGGAGTAGGTTTAACAGGCTAGAGCAAGAGAAAGAGTTAAGCAAAGATATGATGTCAGGGGAAGTCTAGCGCTTCAGCATGATCCTACAGGGAGCTCTGGAGCATAGACTGTACCATTGAGTTTTTCCCAACTTGAAGCAAGGAGTCTGAGTATTTTAAAGCTCCATATTAATAAGACTTGTGCCAAGGACCACTTTAGGAAACAGAGGCAGAACTTCCTAGGTATTCCTAGATAGGGCAATCCTCTGGAGAAGGGGATATGAACTCTTAGCAGCCAACACCACAGCAGTTAGGGGGTGTTTGGCTAGGCCTGGTAATGAGAAAGTAGATGAAGCACCCACAGCATCTCTTAATTACTATTTATTATTATCTCAATCTAATTTTATATCAGATGGTATAAAACAGGTTATAAAACATTTACATTATTTATCTCATTGGACCTTATAATTTTTCACATAGTAAGCTATTTGATGGATACATGTTAAAATAACTCTTATATAGCTGTAAATTACTTTTGTAAATATTTAGTTTAGATGATATATCGTATGAAATGAATACTCAATGAGAAACTAGAAAATGAAATTCAACAATTAAGGCTGTTCGGAAAAAATATCTAAGTGAGTTCCTTATAGCTTAATGGAGAATAAAGATTTAACATTAAAAATGACCGGAACACACAAGTAAAATCAAAGTTAAAGAACTCTTGACTTTGAAAAATTTCTATCAAGTGATTTTGTTCCAGGGAATTCATATTACATTTAGGTCTGGTTGATTACTGGATAAGAAGCACTTATCAGAAATTTAATAAAAAACAGAAGAACACAAATAAGGCTGATAATAGCTTGTTTTTGTTTAAAATAAAAGCCTGTCCTAAATGATAGAGATAATAGGTTTCTACCTATAAAATGTTTTCTTCAAACAGACTACTGTTTGAAATATGACTTAGATGTTTAACTTTTTAACATTCAACTTGGTTAAAACAGCATGAATGACATTTTAAGCTGTTAATAGTAGCATAGACCTTATAATGAAGCAAGACTAAAGAACACTTTTTAAAAACGAAACCTGACAGGGAGCATGAAAGAACTATAGACAGAGGACAAGCACAGGGAAAATTGATGTAGTAAAGAAAAATGTGGTCGATTTCACCATGTTGTCTTGGAGAGTCTTAACAAAATTTTAGTAATGGTTCTTAATCTGTTTCAGGTTATGGACCCTTTGGAGAATTTGATGGAAGTTATGGACTTTCTTCCCAGAGGGGAAAATACGTATGCACACAAAATTTTGCTATCAGTTTAGGGCAATTATAGAACATTAATTCCCCCCATGAACCACTGCCATGCAGATAAATGGAAGTATGTTTGAGACTATGAAAAATAAATGACAGGAATTGACCAAAAGGAAGTTCTGTTCTGAATACTATATATATTTTTTCTTTCTCTTGGAGAAAGTACATTTCAGGTTTGATGATGTTAATGAAGCTTAAATGAATAAGAAATACGTTAAGTATATCTAACGATATTCACAAAGAAGTAATTACAGTTGGAGTTTCATTAGGAGGGCTAAGGAGGTATCTCATGTCTGACTAGGCTGAGATTAGATCTCTGAAACAATAAGAACAATCCATTTGGGTTTTTTCATAGTAAAATTTTGCTTTCCTTTTTAAATGACACTTTCTTGACATCATTACAACCTCTTCGCTAACTCAGGATGCATTCTGACAGAAAGCTTCTTGCAAATAACTACTTCTCCACCTCTCCAACTGCTGAGAAATGTAAGGGAGACTAATCTGATTTACACTGATGTTGACCTTTATGTATTTCAGCTCCATTTTTAATCACTGGCTTTTTGGGATCTCCAAGGTCTATCCCTTGCCTCTTCTTAGAACCTGTCTATTGTTTTGGTTTCACAGAACCTGGGTTTCTTCTTTATAATCCATCACCAGTTACGTTGGTTTGGAGTTTTTATTGACCTCAGATCTCCCGCAAGGTCTTTAAGCAGGATTCTGGAAACAGAATAGGCCCTCTAAATAGCCCCAATTCAAGATTTGAAAATCATAATGTACTCTTAAGGCATAGTGTTCATATTTAAAGAAAATCCAGTCGCTTCAGATTTTCATTTCTATTTGAATTGCATGTAAGAGAAGCACTTAATCATCGTGAGATTCACTTATATGCTCCACAGTGCTCATGCACTCCATGTGCAGATTAGAAGGCAGACTAATTCTTCTTTCCTCCCAAATTATTAAAACAGGTAATGCACTTTTATTAATGTTAGAACCAACTGAAATAATTCTGGAAAATTAATGCTCCAAATGAATGCAATTTCAGAGCTCACTGAGTACATTATAGGCTTATTATTCTTACTCTGTATGGGATGTTATATTCAGAAGTTTTGATTTTCATAGAAGACTAGGAATCATTTCTCTATTTTTTCTGTGTGATAAGCTGGTCACCTGGCACTGTTCCTGCAATGGAAAGGTGTCATTGTAGCTGGAGACGCCATAATCTTTTAAGAGATATTCAGCTAAAATATCAGAGGGCAATGGAAAATAATTTTGGTTGTTAAATTTTTTAACCTAAGTCGAGATGTAGCATGCATGTACCACCTTGTTTTTGTACTTCTCACTCTCAAAAAAGCCACACATACAAATATAAATAATATAGATAAGTATATATTATGCCAAGCATTATAAAAAGTATGAGACTTACCTACGGTAAAACAGAACGGACAATATCTTTTCTCTTGAAGCTTGTTTTCTAGTTGATGAAACAAAAAGCACATGCAGAGCAATTGCCCCTCAGTAAGTAAGACTCTCCTTGAGCCATAACAAGAGGGAATATGAGATGCAATCGATTCATAATTTTATAGTGAGAAGAAAGGGAGAGAATGCTTTCTTGCTGTTTATTATTTTCCTCAGGAAAGTGTGAGGTGAAGTCATAAACTCAGAGTAAAGTGGAAGGATTCAAGTAAAGAGATCTAAAGAGAGAAAACCGGTGGTTTGCAAACTGAGCATCCATTATTTTTAGGGATATTGGTGCTTTGAGGGCCATTCTGGAAAATTATTGAGGTGAAGTGCGATGTCAAATAAGTTGACATCGCACCTCATTCGTACTTAACCAGAACAGCTCTGCATTTCTTTTATATATTGAATTTCCACATAGTGTCTTAAGAAAGATTTACTCTATTAAAAAAATAAGTTTGGAAATTTTAGACTAGAGTGATGAATCTCAGAAGATGCTACTAATCTGTGTAGAGTGTGAGCTATAGACTTTATTCTTTTACCTGGAGCTGTCACACTTTGTGTCTCATCACTATAAATTCTTCATTTTTATACTCATAATAATAATGCTTGCCCAGGGTTTTTGAGAGGTCTAATGAGATAATACATGGAAAAGTACTTTGTTTGATATATATGTAATGACTTTTAATCATTGACTAATAAATCAGTGGTCCCTTAGAGACCTGGATATACTGAAGTCCAGTGATGAACCACATCATTTGGTTCTTCCTTTGAAACCTTTCTGATTTGTAGGATATGAGGTAGAAATAATTCCAAAATCAAATTTCTCCAAAAGTAATCTTTTTAATAATGTTTTAATGCTGTGTCTTTTGCTTTTGTTAGATATCCACATATGAAACAGTAAAATGAAGAACATTGTGCACCTTTTCTAAACCCATTACTGGATGTGATCTATTATGTTGTTCAATATTCCTTGTATAAGGACTCATATTATAGTTCTTTCAGTACCAGGAAAAAGGTTTGCCCCTTATAAAGAAAAAGTAGGTTTCTTTTGATCAGATTATATATTCTATTGTGTTTTGCTTTTTGCTTTAACTGCATGAAAATTCAGAACAAAATCTAATGCACTGTCATGGTATCCAGGGTCTTGCTCTCGAAATCTCTTTCTCTCAATATCTCAGTCTCCACACACAAATACACACACATAAATTTCAACACCTATTTCTAGCAAACTTATAACAAATGAATCACTCAATTTCATTTTCTGCTATTATTTTTAAAAGTTAAATTAATTTACATATTAAATTTATTTGTCTTATTACATAGTTTTATTTTTATACTGGCAAAGATAACATTCTTCTCTCTCTCATATATCTTGATTATAATCTAGATATAGTCCGTGAGCTATTTGATATAATTTTTCCATTATTAACTTATTTATTCAGAATAATATTCATAGAGACCCACCGTGTGTGTGTGTATGTATGTGTGTGTGTGTGTGTGTGTGTGTGTGTGTGTGTGTATGAGATGAGTAAGACCTGGCCTCAGTAAGGGCTCAATGGATTCACAGTCAACTTTGAAATGATATTATATGCTCTCTAACAGGGGTCAGCAAACTATTGCCTATTGTTCTTTTTCTATAAAAATTTTAATTAGAAAACAGCCACATCCATTCATTTATACATTGTTTATGACTGCTTTGGCAGTACAACAGCAGAGATGAGCAGTTTCAACACAGATTTTATGGCTCCCAAAGCCTAACATATTTGCTATCTGGCTCTTTACTGAAGTTTTCCTGAACCCTGATCTATAGGCATTTGTTGGTGTGTATACACTTTTATTCTAGGGAACAGTGAAAAACAACTCTGAGTAACCTGATTTCAGACAATAACTGCTATGTCTTAGTCTTTGTCTCACATGTGCAAGATTGAATAGAGGTATTTTCTCTGAGCAGATGATGTGGTGTTGGTGGAGTGGGATGCTGTGTCTAGTTCTCACAGGGTTGGATTGGAAAGAACAATGAATGATGGGTTCATTGTAGTAGTAATGTCTGAAGTACAAAAGATTGCCTTGACATAGCTGGTGCAACCAATAGCAATGAAAGTAGTTACTATTTTTGAGCACTTACCATATGTTAGATGCTGTCCTAAACACTATCCAATCACGAGTTCATTTAATCCTCAGAACAGTCACATGTCATACTTAGTACAGAAGTAACTACATTTTGGAAATGAGGAAATGGAAACTCAAGAAGATGCTGTACCTTTCCCTTGGTGATGCAGTTAATTAGTGGTGGAAACAAGATTTAAGTCCAAAATCTCTTGATTTCAAAACTCAGGCTTTCTCCTACTGAGTTATACTGTGTCTCTCCTTTGGGGTTTTGCCCAGATCCTCTGAACAGTGCCTATAATAATTATTCTTGGCTGGGCTCGGTGGCTCAGCCTATAATCCTAGCACTTTGGGAGGCCGAGATGAGTGGATTGCCTAAGCCCACGGGTTCGAGACCAGCCCAGGCACCTTGGCAAGACCTCGTCTCTATAATAAATAAAAAATTAGCAGGTCGTGGTAGCGCATGCCTGTAGTTCCGGCTGCTTGGAAGCCTGAGGCAGAAGGATCGCGAGAGCCCAGCAAGTCGACACTGGGGTGGCGGTGAGTGTGTCACTGTGCTCTAGCCTGGGCGACAGAGACTCCAACTCAAAAAAATTTTAAAAATAAAAATTAATTATCCTAATTTACTCCCTGTATCTGTGAGCACCTAGAGGCAAGGACTCCTTTAGTATTCATCTTAATATATCTAGTACGTAGCACAAGGTCTCTCAGTAAAGTGGTATATGGGTGAATGAATGGGAAACTTTTCCTGGAGAAATGTGGGCAGGACCTGGCTAAAGGAGGGATAATAGTCACCTCCCTACCTCTATCATCAGGCAAAGAAAGGAGGGGAGTGCCAAGAAAGCTCAGAGGAAAAGCATTCCACATCTTGGAATACATTATGGGCCCTTTTCAAAAATTTCTAAAGTAAGAAAATGTCTGCTCATAAGTTGGACAGTTGGAAGCTATTTTCTATTAACATAATATTATTTATTCTTATGTCCACAACACTTCTGCTGATTAAATAGAATTCCAGAAGATGAAAATGCACTTGTCATAATAATGAATATTTTAGTCCGCTTTATAGTGGAATTGCAAACTATTCCCAGCTGTCTTTTTCTTCATAGCAATTTGCATGCACAACCATAATACGGTTGTCTGGTCAATGATATTTTTATACAAAGAAAACATTAAGTCTAAAAACTTATTTATAAATGTCACTATTCATAAGATTATATATTTAATATGAATTTTAGGATTTTCTCATGTGCTAGCAATAAAAATGTGAAACAATTACATTTTTAAAAATAAATTCACAAATTTGTATAAAATGATTAAGGAATATATAAACTAGTATGTCAAATTCTTTTTAGCTGACTCTATAACTGCTATACATCTAGTTCGATGAAGTCTTATTTTCTATGAAAGTAAATTGAAATCATATTTCAGCCATTCATTTTAGAGACGGTACATTTATATTATATTATTTCAAGGTACTGTAAACTGCTTCTAAAATCATGGTTGAAAAATAACTACCAGTATATTTTATACAGGAACTCATTGTAAGTTAGTAAGTAAAAGAAAAAGAAAGCATTAAAAAGAGATATTATAAAATAATCAGAAATTATATGGAAAAAGGGTAAACCTTCTAGTCACATATATAAAAAATATGAATTTTTCTCCCCAAATCTACCTCCTCCAAGTAAATAGGAAAATAATAAATATCCTAAGTTTTGCTAATGCTTACTTATGCCCCACAACAAATTCTTGAAATATATATTCTAATAAGGAATATTAAATTAAATGATCATTAAATATTTGAAGTATATTTTATATAAAAATAACATTCTTGGCTTTTTCTTAGTAGAATATTGTGAATTGTAAGCAATTTTACATTGTCAAATATCACCTTTAATATACCCTAATCATAGACATTAAACCTATTTTATACTGTAAAATGTAAGTGCCACCAAGAAAAATTAATTATATTTGCAAGCATTAAAGATTCCATCATCTATAATTTTTAGTTATTAGAGATCCCTTACAACTTGTTTTTGTTATAAGCAACATGAAAAATTGTGTGCCATGTTTCCATTCGCATATTCTTGCTAGTCACCACAACTAATCTCAAAAATAATTTTTAAAAATATAACAATCCATTACTCTTATTATGTAGTGGTTGCTGGTTTTAACAAATAGCCTTAATTTTTTAAAAGTCACCTGAAGAGTGACTCATTTAGGCACACAATCAGTTAAAATACTGCAGAGCACACAGCATGTAATAGCTGAAACAAAACTAAATTGGGGACAGTGGCTTCTGACTAGACATGAACAAGTGGCTGAAGCTAGATATAGCTACACATATTTCATTAGGAAAAGCAAACACAAACATGGGGAATGGCTTTTTTGTCCTTTTGTAATTAATACATTTTAAATAAATTTGAACAAAGCAAAACAAATACAACATTGTTTGAGTGAGAAAGAGATTGCTTTGTGGTGGTATGGAACTCCTGAGGCAGGCAAATTTGTACCTGACTATAGATTCTGAACCAAATAAAAAGTACCTAGTCACCTGATACTGAAAAACGATGCTGTGCAAGCTGAGAGATCATGTAAACCACACATTTATCTCCTTCAATGAAATTTTCAGATTCTTGTCATCAACATATGTTTTAATCTAGACTACCATTTACCACTCCCATTCCTTCTCAGCAAAAGCAAAAGAAAAATTCACATCATGCCTTGTGATAACTTCCTCCTAGTACTATTTATTAGTGGCACCAGTTAATCTTGGACTTGCATTATCTTGGGCTTCTCCTTTCTCATATATCCTTTTAATCATTAAAACCTATCACTTTTCCTTACTATTGTTAAGGCAGTAAAAATTAATGTTTAACTTGATAGGATTTGGAGGCAGGCAGGCATCATATGAATCCAAGTTGAACCTCTAAATAACAGTGTGGCCTTGGTTAGATCACTAAACCTCAACTTGTTTTCTGTAGAGTTAATAAAACCCAATGGTACAGGTTTGTTGCAAGCATTACATAAAATACTGTTTGTCCAATAGTGAACTCTGAAGCAAAGAAAGCACTCCATGACACATATACTGAAGATATACCTACTCATTCCCTCCCAATATGCTCCTAGGTATGTGATGATACTCCCTATCATCACATACACACTTGGATAGCAATGACCTTCTGTATCACACCTATTACTGGGTTGAGTAGTGACTTCTAGTATTTATGCCCATCTGGAATCTGTGAAGGGACTCTATTTGGAAATAGAGTCTTTACAGATGCAATTAGTTAAGATAAAGTTATATCAGGTTAGGGAGGGCTCTAAATCCCATAACTAGTGTTCTTATAAGAAGAGAAAATGAATTGAAAGTGGACTGGATTAAGAAAATTTGGTACATATACCTGATGGAGAATTATGCAGCCATAAAGAAGAGCAAAATTACTGACTTCACAGCAAATTGGATGGAGTTGGAAACCATTATATTAAGTGATATACTACAGAAACAGAGAATCGAATACAGCATGCTAATTTATAAGTGGGACCTGAACAATAGTCACATTAGCACAAGACAGGGATCAGCAGTCACTGGGCACTGCTAGGGGAGGGAGGGAGGAGGGTGGAGGGCATGTGGCAACACAAAGGGTACCTGATTCACTGACAGATGGAGCGAGGGCTAGTTAGAAGCCCAAACTTCACCTGCATGCAGCCTACTCGTGTAGTAAATCCTCACTCGTAAGCCACATCACCTCTATAATAAAATAATTTTTTAAAAAAGAGGGAATGGACATAGAGGCACGATACAGACAGGAGAATGCCATGCAAAGATGGAGGAAAAGATTGGAATGATGCTCCTACAAGTCAAGGAGTGCTAATGATTGCTGGCAATCATCAGAAGCTAGGAGAGAGACATGGAACAGATCTTGTTGAAATCTTGATTTTTGGACCAGCTTCTAGAACTGTGAGAGAATCAATTTCTGTTATTTTAAGCCATCCAGTAGGAAACTAATACATTCTTCTTTGAGGTAATCAGTGTGATTTGATTTCCCCTTCACCTCTGCCCTCCTACTCCCAACTTTTTTTAAATCTGATCAAAATAGTAATAACCAGAAAATAAGAAGAGAAGAAAAAGAAATAGAAGTTATACTGGTAAGGGTGCCTCTCATCCTGAGACTGTGTAGCAATTATGAGTAAAGCACTGAAGGGTGGGGTAGAGGCAGGAAAGGCTGGCTAGTGGTGCATGTTGGGAAAACAGGCTTTCTTTAACACACTATGCATTCCAAGCTTGCACCACTAAATAATGCAGAATAAAATACAGCTAACCCCTGAACAACAGGGGTTTGAAATACACTTATATTTTGATTTGTAACAATTTGAAAAAACTCGCAGATGAACCACGTAGCCTAGAAATATCAAAAAATAAGAAAAAATAGGTGTGTCATGAATGAATAAAATATATGTAGATACTAGTCTATTTTTTCATTTGCTACCATAAAATATAATTAAATATTTTATAAAAAACGTAAAATGTATTAAAACTTACACAAATGCCTACAGACCATGCATGGCGCCATTTGTAGTTGAAAGAAATGTAAAGATACTCAGGGATCTATCACAGAAACAAAGAACAGAGTACCATATGTTCTCATTCATATGCGGACCTTGATCAATTATCATAATGCTATAAGAAGGGGATTGGCAGTAGTGAAAAATTGCCAGGGGAGAGGGTGGGTGGGATTTGCCGTTGAGGGAAACTGCTAGGGGAGGGAGGGGCATACCTCATCAACAAGGGTACCTGCATAATCAATGTTTGTATACCTAACCCTGAATTGTACCCCACATTTTAAAATTAAAAATTAAAAAAGGTAAATATGCCATATTAAATCATAACTACATAAAATAAACTGTAGTATATACTGTACGGCTGTAATAATTTCATAGCCATCTCCTGTTGCTATTATGGTGAGCTCAGGTGTTGCAAGTATCTGCTTAAAATGACCTCGGCCTGGGACACTCTGTGTGAGCAGTTCATCTCTCCAGTAAATTACAGATAGCTTTAAAAAGTGATCTCTTATGATTGTTACATATTCTTCATCATGTTTATTGCCATACCATAAACCTTGAAAGATACCATGAAATCTCTACAAAATTCCATTAGTGATGCTGGAAGTGTTTCCCAAGAAACAGAAATAAGTCACGATATTACAAGAAAAAGTTGATTTGTTTGATATGTACCATAAAGTGAGGTCTGCAGCTGTGATTGCCCACCATTTTAGACAGACAATTCATCTTGTAAACAGACGATGTAAACTCATGACATCAATAAAAACAGTACAGTACTGTTAATTAATTTTATCTTCCTTAAATTTTTCTTAATAACATTTTCTTTTCTTTAGCTTACTTTATTGTAAAGACACGGCATAGAATCACATAATGTCCAAAATATGTGTTAATCTATTGTTTATGTTATCAGTAACACTTCTGGTCAAGAGTAGGCTAACCAGTAGTAGTTTTGGGGGAGACCAAAGTTATATGTGGAAATTCGACTATGTGAGGGTCAGCACTCCTAACTTCCATGTTGCTCAAGGGTCATATAATTCCACATTATTCCACATAAATCAGACTAGGCTAGTCTATTTTAATCTAGACACTTTTAATTAGATTGAGTTTGACCTTATCTGAGTTAACTATCTGTCTGAGGAGATTAATTAGTTGATGATCCAAGAAAATTGAATCCACTATTGGAATCATAAGGACTTGAATAGGTAAATGTTCTTCAAAATCTGTCATGTTTTAGTACACATAGAAAGTGATAATACCGTACCACAGGCTGTTTTTTCCTCCAAAGTAGCTGCACTGTTTTACATTATTTCCATTGATTTCTGATGGTTCCAATTTCCTCGAATCCTCACCAACACTTGTTATAATCTCACTTTTTGATTATATTTATTCTAGTGAATGTGAAGTGGTAACCACTGTGCTTTTGATTTATATTTCCTTAATGGATGATGATTTTGAGCATCCTTTCATGTACTTATAGTCATTTATATATATTTATATTTCCTTAGGTTCAATGTCTATTCAATTATTTGCTCATTTTCAATTGGATTGTTTGCATTTTATTATTGAGTTACAAAAATTATTTATCTATTCTGAATAAAAGTCCCTCATTAAATATATGATTTACAAATATTTTCTTCTATTCTGTGGGTTGTCTCTTCACTTGTTTGATGGTATAATCTGCAACATTTAAAAAAATTTCAGGTTGTGTAATTTATCTAATTATTTATTTGTTTGTGTATTTGTGATTTTAGTGTCATCTTTAAAAAAACATTGCCTGAACCAAGAAAACAATTGTTGCTAGAGTTTCACAGTGTTTAGCTTTTATATGAAGTTCTATGATTGATTTTGTATTAATTTTTGTGTATGGTGTGATTTAAGAGTCCAAATTCATTGTTTTTCATATAAATATCAGCACCATCTGTTGAAAAGACTAGTCTTTCATTGTTTCCTTTTTTGATTTTGGTTAATGTATTTGGAAAAAGGATCCTATGTAAATTTGAAGATGAAGATGAAAGAACAGGGCTGTAGAATGTAAAGGTAATATTAGGAACAAAAGTTCAAATATTGTTCTATTAGGCCACTTAAATTTAGTGCAATACAAATGGAATATTAATTATTAGAATAAGAGCTAAAACCATCTCAACACTATGATAAGGATAGAAATACACTTATTTAAGCTTGTAATATCATTTTTTTTTTTTTGAGTCAGAGTCCCACTCTGTCGCCCAGACTGGAGGGCAGTGGCTCACTTCCGGCCACTGCAGCCTCTACGTGTAGGGCTCCAGGGATCCTTCCACCTCAGCCTTCCAAGTAGCCAGCACTACTCCAAGTAGCCAGCACTACGGGCGTGCGCTACCACGCCCGGCTAATTTTTTTGATTCTTATTTTAGAGACGAGGTCTCGCCAAGTTGCCTGGGCGGATCTTGAACCAGCGGGCTCAGCAATCCACTCACCTCAGTCTCCTAAAGTGCTGGGATTACAGACTGAGCCACCAAGCCTGGCTCTAATATCGTCTTAAGTGAGTTTTGATTAGTGCCTCTTGTAAGGATCAGAATACCAACTTTCCACTTTTTATGGCTTTGATCTATTCATATTATACATCCTTCCTTGTCAATTTGGTTAATTTGTGTCTTCCTACAATATAGATGAATCCAATTCCATCAGTTCTCTGTTTTAGCTTTGGTTAAATTTTCTTATCTATTGATGATGATCTGTCTTTACAAGTTATAGATGTAAGTGTGTGTATTTACATATATGCAGGCACATAGATATGTGTATATTTATATATGTTCAGTGTAGGATTTTGAATGAAAAAGAAAGGTAGATTTGTTAACCTAGTCTGCTATTTGATCAAATACCCTCTATGTTTGCTCCAAGTCTGTTTTTTCAGTGTCATCATCCTATCTCTTCTCTCTGGTGAAATCTAAATCCTAAGGCCAATCCTATGTGGTGCCTCTTCTCTGAAGACCTTTCTAATTTTTCTGGTAGTTGGATATACCTTTATGATTTTGACATAATCATCATTACAGTTTTCACATTGAAATGCGAAAAATGGATTTTTTTCCACACTAATGTCCTCATTAGGCTTTGAATCCCTGGATACTAGGAATCAGGCGATTTCCAACTTGTAATTTCATTTTCAAGGAGTCAGTCAATGTATTTATTATGCTGTGAATAAATAATATGCATTTCTAGTAAATTTTCTCTTAATATAACTATATCAATGAGTGTATTTAATATTATTTTATAGATTTAAAGTTTATTAAATTTTATTCTTGTCTTAATTCATGCCAAATAACCATGATCAGGAAAACAGTTTCCGTCCAAATGGTTGTCTTTATAAAATATGGATTATTTATTTGTTCATGTAGTGCAGGTTTTATATAACCAGTATAGACTTAGCAAACCACCAAGGATATTTGCACAGTGCTAACTTTCTGACTGGACTTCAGTACTTGCATTTAATTTATCCATGAAACACATGGTCTCAGTTGTGATTAGAACTAGTTCAGTCATTGGGTAGGCATTTGTTTAGTGAGTTCAAAAGTCTCTAAAATCCTGGGATTCAGGTGCACTGCTTATATAAGAATTACCCCATATGGTTATTTTCTTACTTCTATATTCTATTATGCCTAATGTTTAGCTCTACCTGGAGCATTTCTTCTTTTTAAACTTTTTATTTTAAATTCCTGGGGTACAATTCAGGGTTAGGTATACAAATCTTCATTATGCAGGTATCCTTACTGATGAGGTGTGCCCTCCCTCCCCTGGCAGTTTCCCGCTACGGCCAAACCTTTTCTTATAGTATTACGATAATTGTTCAAGTTCCACTTATGAGTGAGAACATGTGGTACTCAGTTCTTTGTTTCTGTGATAGATCACTCAGTGTTATAGACTGTAAGTCTATCCACGTTGTTGTGAAGTTCATGATTTTGTCCTTCTTTATGGCTGTGTAATATCCCAGCATGTATATATATGTACCACATTTTTAAAAATCCAGACCTTTTCGATGGGCAGCATGATTGGTTCCATGTTTTTTCTATTGTGAACAATCTTGCAATAAACATACATG
The DNA here is from genome assembly GCA_963574415.1 of Tarsius wallacei. Lineage (NCBI taxonomy): Eukaryota > Metazoa > Chordata > Mammalia > Primates > Tarsiidae > Tarsius > Tarsius wallacei. The sequence goes on along the minus strand of CAUYQG010061818.1, from coordinate 6,534 downwards.
TGCGGGTATCTTTTTCACATAGTGATTTGAGTTCCTCTGGGTATATTCCCAGTAGGGGGATTGCGGGGTTGGATGGAACGTCAATTTTTAGATATTTTAGGAATCGCCAAACTGTTTTCCACAGAGGCTGTATTAATTTACACTCCCACCAACAATGTAGAAGTGTTCCCTTTTCCCTGCATCCTCTCCAGCATCTGTTGTTTTTTGTTATTGATGATGGGTATCCTGACTGGAGTTAGGTGGCATCTCAGTGTAGTTCTAATCTGCATTTCTTTGATGACTAGAGAGGTTGAACATTTTCCCACGTATCTGTTGGCTGCTCGTATGTCTTTTTTTGAGAACTGTCTATTCACATCTTTTGCCCACTTTGTAACAGAGCTGTTTGTTTTTTTTTCTTTTCCATACGTTTGAGTTCCTTGTAGATCAAGTTCCTTGTAGATCCTAGATGTTAGGCCTTTGTTGGCAAATATTTTTTCCCAGTCTGTGGGCTATCTCCCCACTCTCTTGATGCTTTCTTTGGCTTTGCAGAAGCTGTCAGTTTGGTGAGGTCCCACTTGTCTATCTTATCTCTTCTGGCATGGGCACTTGGGGTTTTGATCAGGAATTGGTTGCCAGTTCCAGTTTCCATAGGGTGTCTCCTGCATTTTTTAAACCCTGGAGCATTTCATCTCATTATATTTGATGGACATCATTTATGAAACTAAAGCAAATTAAATATAAGCTTTACTAACCTGGACTAACTGATAGGAAAACTATAGCTAGACTTCTAAAAAGACTGATACATATTTTTTGAAAACAGAATGTAGTCAAATACTTTTGCAGGTGCTCATCTTAATAAGGCTAACAAAGTGAGGACAATTAGGTTTTGGGCCTATATATATATTTCTTATATGTCTATGTGTGTGTATATATATATATATATATATATATGAACAAAACTTATAGACAGTACTAGTAAGAGGCTTGAAAATTAATGACTTGAGCAGGTTAAAAGATGCTTCTAAGTAATCTTTTTTTTTCATTTTTGCCAGATTTTTATTGGAACTACATGCAAAATGTTTCCTAAAATGAACTTTTGAGCAATTGATTTTTTTTTTCCTTCTTCTTGTCATCAAAGAGGTAATAGTAAGGAAAAGTTCATTTGGTAGTCTTAGAAGAGCCATGTATTTGATGATACAGTGACTGAATTAGTTCCCTGTTGGAAATCATTTTTGACTGAAACTCAGGAAATTTGGTGAGTGACTATTTTGTTCATTAAAGCAAATAGTTGATATTATAATCTTTATATGAGAAAATGACTAAAAAATTAGGCAGCATACATACTATAAGGGAAAGATAAGAATTGAGGTCAGGTAGATATAGTCTTATTCAAATACTAGCTGTATTATTTTTGGGATAGACTTTAGTTTCCACATTTGTAAATATAAAAATAATCCTTATTTTTCAGAATTTTTGGTAATAATGTATATATTAAAAGCTTAGTAAATAATAGCTTATCAATTATAATTGTGATTTTTATTGCAAATATTGAGTTCATTAAGTAAAATATATCCAATTTACTCAAAGTATCCTTCAAAAAAGTCTATTTCTCAATTTTCCATCTGTTTGTTTGGAATTATCTAGCAATTCCTTTTTGTGTGCTACTTCTTGTTCTTTAAAATAAATACAAATTTAACCTTTGTCACATTTTTCACCTACCACTTAAAATAATTCTACCAAGGAAAGTCATAATTTAAAAGTTAGTTGTCTGATATTGTTTGGATATGCAGATATGCTAAAGGAATAATTAGTCATATAGTAAGAAAATAAGTAGCAAGAAATTATGAATTTCACAGCAGCTTGGATGGACTTAGAGTCTATGATACTGAGTGATCTATCACAGAAACAAAGAACTGAGTACCACGTGTTCTCACTCATAAGTGGACCTTGAAAACTTATCATATTCTTTTCATAGTGTTTATTTTTATAATCAGAGAAAATATAAACATTAATCTAGAGAAGTCCTCATTTAATTTATCACAAAGTATGACTGAGGAGCTAAAAAGATAAATATCAAGTATATTACAGTGTATTTATGTCTATTAAAATTATAATAGTTTATCTCCATCATCATCTGTTTTAAACATGAGTAAATGTAGTAAACTGAGGAAATGGTGCTAACATTATATAAATGCTTACAATAACAGGTAGAATCAATGCTTCCAATAAAATTTAAATTAACGAGGCTCTAATAAAATAAAAACCTGCCTAGCCTAAGAACCTGATAGAATAGCTTTTCAGAGCACTCACATTAGCCTCCTGTTAAAGTCTTAAATTCTGTTAATATTTACAGCTACTGAAGCATAAAGCATCCCATTGAATAAAATAGCACTATTTAACTCCCCAAACAGTCACCTTCAACAAGAAAACAAATCAGCCCGATTCAATAGAAATCAGTAGTTTTCTGTTTTGTAAACATAATATGGAACTTTTATTGGGCTTGTTCTAATTGACATTTATGCTTATAATTCCCCCAGAGAAGCTCTTTTGTTAAATAATTATGAAAGGCTACAGGGTCTAGAGGTATGGTGGAATTAGCAAATGCATTAGACATTAGCTGGGTTTGAAAGCTGCTGTTTCAGGAATTTATTCATTGGGTGATCATGGACACATTAGTTGACCTCTGTAAAACTTGTTTTATTTACCTGTGAAATGAGGTTGTAAAAATATCCCACCTATTGGATTGCTGTGAGCATTCAATGAGAAAACATTTGATTTGTGGTGACAACATTTCTCATCTAAATACTGTTTAACCTTGGTAAGGCTAGAGCAGGGGAGGAGAATAGAACATTAAAATTAGGTTAGGTATTGGCTTGTCTATAGGACTCTTCCCATCTTCAATGGTTTCTCTCAAATATAGAAACAACAGAAAAACAGTGTTCAGATAATAATATATCGCTATGACTTAAAGGTGCCAACAATCATAAAATATGTCCCAATCTCAGATAATTCAAAATGTGATAAAATGTGAATCTTGGAATTGATTATGTTTGGCAATGGTTAATATATATTGAGCACTTACAATATGGTAGATACTGTCCTAAATATTGCACACATATTAACTTATTTATTCTTCGTTTAAAAAATCAAGTAACTACTATTGTTATCTCTGCTTTGCAGAAATTAAGTACCTCCTCCAGGAGCATTCAGATAGTATATACAGTGAGTATGAGCCAGGGCTGGAGAGGAAATCTGGGAATTGAGTCTACCGATGCCAAGCAGTGGCCATTACCAGAAGAAGCACACCCGAACTGGCGAGATTATTTTACATAGGAGTCAAGTGTGGGGAGAATTGGGGAGTAAGAATTGGTATCATTTGTATGCTGTCTGTCGTGCTCAAGTGCCTATTAAATGGTCTACTTATTTATTGGTAATGTCTAGTGTTAGAGAATGCTGAAATAAGTGTGAGTTAAGAAGACTTGAAACTGAAAGTAAAGTACTAAAATTATCCCAGTGAAGTCAATTTGAATTTTTAAAAATACCCCTCTGTGGGGCAGTTGTCAAGCCTCTGGCCATCATCAATCATTTACTGTCTCTTTTGTTTTGCCTTTTTCAGAATGCCATGTAAATGGAATCACATATAGCATATAAATAATCTTTGCAGATTGGGTTTTTTCACTTAGCAATATGCAGCAAAGAATCACACATTGTTTGGCTGGATAACGCATTTCTTTTTATTACTGAATATTATCCCATTGTATAGATGTATTATGATTTATTTACCCATTCACCTGTTGAAGAATATCTTAGTTGCTTTTGTACATTTTCTTCTATGCATCCTGTTATAGCCACTTCAATCTATCTTCAGGTCTCAGAATTTACCACAAACTTTAATTCTTCTGTGTTATTGCCCATGTTGCTTGTTTTTCTCTGTCTAGAATGTCCCATATGCATTCCTTCACTCCACTGCACATCACACCCACAGCCAGATTCTCCTGGGTGCCCTTCCCATATTCTTTTATACTATTGCTTATCAAGCTTCAATATGCAACTAGTCACCTGCAGATCTTTTACAAATGCACAGTCTGATTCGGTAGCAGGTGCCCAGGGGATGTTTATGCTACTGGTACCTGACACACTGTGCTATAATTATGGTTTTCCTTAGCTATCCCCACTAGACAAGGAGCTTCTTGAAAGTGGGAACTCATGTACACAAGGGGGTACCGAACCTAGAATTATTTTTTGGAGGGAAGACCTCTTGTAGTACAGGCTTCCCCCACTAGGTAAGTGTTGTAGGAACTCATCGGGAGCAGTGTATTAGCTAGCATTGTGAGAGGATGCATTCGGCTTCAGTGATTTTTTTAATATCAATATTTTTTATTTTGATATTGTGGGGTACAGTTAAGGGTTAGGTATAAAAATATGCTTCGTTCAGGCACCCTTGTTGATAAGGGGTGTCTCCCCGTCACCAGACAGATATTGACTACCATTAATTCCACCTCCCTTTCCCTCACCCCTCCCCCGTAGTTTCCCACCACTGTCAGTCCTTTTCTTATAGTATTACAATAGGTGTTCAAGGTCCACTATGTGAGTGAGAACATGTGATACTCAGATCTTTGTTTCTGTGAAAGATCATTCAGTATTACAAACTCTAATTCCATCCAGTTTGCTGCAAAATTCATGATTTTGTTCTTCTTTATGGCTGTATAATATTCCATCGTGCATATGTACCACATTTTTTAAAATCCAGTCCTCTTTTGATGGGCAGCACAGTTAGTTCCATGTTCTTGCTATTGTGAACAATGCTGCAATAAACATACGTGTGCAGGTATCTTTTTCATAGAGTGACCTGAGTTCTTCTGGGTATATTCCAAGTAGGGGGACTGTGGGGTCATATGGAAGGTCAATTTTTGGAACTTTCAGAATCACCACACTGATTTCCACAGAGGCTGTACTAGTTTACACTCCCACCAACAGTGTAGAAGTGTTCCCTTTTCACTACATCCTCTGTAGCATCTGTTATTTTTTGAGTTATTGATGATGGACATTCTGACTAGAGTTAGGTGGTATCTCAGGGTAGTTTTAATTTGCATCTCCTTGATGACTAGTGAGACTGAACATTTTTTCATGTATCTGTTGGCTGCTCATATGTCTTCTTTTGAGAAGTGTCTATTCATACCTTTTGCCCACTTTGTAATGGGGTTGTTTGTTTTTTTCTTTTCAGCATGTTTGAGTTCCTTGTAGATCCTAGATGTTAGGCCTTTGTCAGACATGGAGTTGGCAAATATTTTTTCCCAGTCTGTGGGCTGTCTCCCTGCTTTCTTTATGGTGTCTTTGGCTTTGCAGAAACTTGTCAGTTTAATGAGGTCCCACTTGTCTATTTTATCTCTTATGGCCTGCGTATTTCGGGTTTTGCTCAGGAATTGATTGCCAGTTCCAACTTCCATAAGGGTGTCTCCTGCATTTTCTAAGGTTGTTATGGTTTGAGGTTTTACATTTAGGTCTTTGATTCATTTCAAGTTAATTTTTGTGTATGGGGATAGATAGGGGTCGTGTTTGAATCTTCAGCATGTGGTCAGTCAATTTTCCCAGCACCATTTACTGAATAGGATCTCATCTCCTCAGTGGTAGGTGGTGGAGGCTTTGTCGAAGATGAGTTGGTTGAGAAAATGAGGTTTTGCTTCTGGAATCTCAATTCTATTCCATTGGTCAATATGCCTGGTCTTGTACCAATACCAAGCTGTTTTGATTATTGTAGCTTTATAATAAATTTTAAAGCCTGGGCATGTGATACCTCCTGCTTTTTTAAAAATTTTTTTAACTGAGGGTTGTTTTGGCTATTCTGGTCATTTATGTTTCAATATAAATTCCTGTATTGTTGTTTCTATATCTGAGAAGAATGTTGCTGGTAATTTGATGGGTATTGCGTTAAATCTGTAGATTGCCTTAGGCAGAATGGACATCTCAGCAATGTCGATTCTTCCAATCCATGAGCATGGGATATTTTCCATTTGTTTGTGTCATCTTTGATTTCATTGAGTAGTGTTTTGTAGTTTTCATTGCAAAGGTCTTTCGCATCTCTGGTTAGGGAGATGCTGCGGTATATCATTTTGGGGGGGGCTATTGTGATTGAAATTGTGCTTTTTATTTGGGTTTCCATTTGTCTCTTATTTGTGTACAGAAATGTGATTGTCTTTTCACATTTATTTTATACCCTGAGACTTTACAAAAGTCCTTTATCAGTGCAAGGATGTTTTTGGCAGATTCTTTTGGGTTTTCAAGGTATACAATCATGTTATCTGCAAAGAGAAGTAGTTTGATTCTCTTTTACTATTTGGATACCCCCGATCACCTTCTCTTCTCTGATTGCTCTAGCTAGGACTTCCAAAACCATGTTGAACAGGAGGGGTGAGAGTGGGCATCCTTGTCTTGTTCCAGTTTTCAGGGAAAATGGATTCAATTTTTGTTTGTTTAGGAGTATGCTGGCTGTGGGTTTCTCATAGATGTCTCTTAATATTTTGAGGTATGTTCCACCTATGCCTAGATGTTTGAGGG
>CAUYQG010061813.1:0-25958 GCA_963574415.1 Tarsius wallacei | reverse complement strand
GAAAATTGGCCCTGTCTGTCTGCACTCTTACTAACTTCCCTTCCAGTATGTTGATTTCCATACACAACACAGATGCCACCTACCAGAAAGTGGCTTTAAGGGACACCCTTAAAATGCACAGCGTTGCCGGGTTCGGTGGCTCAGCCTGTAATCCTGCGCTTTGGGAGGCTGAGGTGAGTGGATGGCCTGAGCCCGCGGGTTCGCGACCCGCCTGGGCAACTTGGCGAGACCTCATCTCTACAATAAATAAAAAAATTAGCCGGGCGTGGTAGCGCGCGCCTGTAGTTTCAGCTACTTGGAAGGCTGAGGCGGAAGGATCGCTGGAGCCCAGAAGGTCGAGGCTGTGGTGGCCGGGAGTGGCCACTGCACTCCAGTCTGGGTGACAGAGTGAGACTCCAACTCAAAAAAAAAAAAAAATGCACAGCGTTTGTGTGTAGTAGGAGACGCTCTAGTTTAGCACTTATGTTTTGTGATTAAATAATTACCACAAGATGCAGCAGCCTAGAATTTTAAAACAAAATGCCTAAGGATTTAAAATAAAGATTATTTTGACGAATGCATCCATTTTTTTATGTACCTACTATGTTCCTGACATTGGGACAAATTTCCTGGAGATTCAAAAGTTAATTGGACATAATAGCTCAAATAGTTCATGGTCGATCTAGTTGGTGAGGCAGAGAAATTATGACCAGTGAAACAAGCACAATTGTGGAAGTGTCTACAGGTGCAAGAATAGTGCCATTTTTTTCTCTCTTTCTCAAAAGTCTTAAAATTAACAATAACATGGGTAAGACTTTAATCTGGAGAAAAGAGGATAGAGGGGGCTGTGGATATCAATAGCTGTCTTCAGATAGCTGAAGAGCTACCACAAAGGAGATAGAATAGAATTTCTCTGCATTGCTCAAGGAAGCATATCTGGTTAAATATTTATGTGACATATTTTAATTTCACATTAGAAAGAACTTTCTCTTAAGTAGGGTGCGCCCATGGAGTCTAGCTTCTCTGAGAATTACCTAACTATCCTGTTTTTATGCTACAAGTGGCTAGTCATAAGTTTTATACCTTACTGACCATGTTTCTTGTCTTTGCTGCTAGCTTAATTCTTCTATGGGAATGTCTCTTATCCTTGTGCCCTGTGAAGAGACAGGCCCACTTAGCCATGACTTACCTCATGGTCCTGCCTCACCCTACCCTAGCTAATTGATCCAGGATCAGATACATAATCTGGGGCCAGGCAATCACTGTCACTCTTTCCTGAGAGCTTGAATTAAAAATTATGGAGACTGTGGTTGTTCTACTGCAGGCCCTAGATGTGTCCAGTTCATAAACTTGTAACCTGTGGCACTGTTGGGCTGTGTGCTTATAGACATAGCCAGCTCAGAGAGAAGCCACCAAGAAAACAGAGCTAGGACAAACCATATGGCTGCTGAGAGACAAACAAAACCACATAGCTCCCGAAACTGAGAGTGGGCCTTGGTTTCTACTTTCTTTTAATTTCTAGTTTCTAGAGGGCTGATTGACTCTGTTTGTCTGCCAAGCCCTTAGAATAATCTCTCTTCCTTGAGCTAGCTTTGTTATGTCTCTGTCCCATACAACCAATGAGCCCTAATTCAACACTGACAAATATAAACAAGTTTATATTTCTGTCAAGAATTAAACAGCATGTATACATACCCCTGTCTTTAACCCTAAACAAAATTATCCTTTAATTGAATGTTGTTTCCTGAACTCTGTTGTTGTAATCATTATACTATTATCTTCCTTTTCTTTTGTTTGTTCTTACACACGAAGAGTAGTTTGAGAGGATCCAAAAATGCCGAGGCTGGAATCATTTCCCTCCAGAATTTGGGAATTGCTATTCTATTACTACTAGCATTTCCAATATTATACATGAGAAATCAAAGCCAGATATTCCTTCCTTAACAGACACTACATTCTTTCCTTATTCTGAAATCATGTAGGATTTCCTACACAATTATCCCAAGAATTAAAAAACAACATTAAGCCGGGCTCGGTGGCTCAGCCTGTAATCCCACGCCTTTGGGAGGCTGAGGTGAGTGGATTGCCTGAGCCCGCGGGTTCAAGACCCGCCTGGGCAACTTGGCGAGACCTCATCTCTACAATAAATCAAAAATTAGCCGGGCATGGTAGCGCGCGCCTGTAGTACTTGGAAGGCTGAGGCGGAAGGATCGCTGGAGCCCAGCAGGTCCAGGCTGCGGTGGCTGGGAGCGGCCACTGCACTCCAGTCTGGGTGACAGAGTGAGACTCCAACTCAAAAAACAAACAAAAAACACACAAAAAATTAGTATATGTCTATGTGTGCCCCTTTTTCAAACCCTTGTATGACATTTAATATTGTCTTTTAATCTAAGACTCAAGAATTTCTTCATCTGGGAGAATTTTATTCATTTGTTCTATTACCACTTATTTAAACTTCTTCCCCATCTATGTTTTCTCTTTCTATAATGCCCATTAGATATCTCATCTCTTAGAGTTATTCTGCATATTTTCTCTTTTATCCATGGTTTTAATTTTGTTCTTTTTTGCTCTGTATTTTGAAATAATTTCTTGTGTAGGTGATCAGTTTATTATAACACATTTCAGCTATTTACTGTTTATATTCTCTTTTAATTTGAGTAAACGTTTGTTTCCTATGAACTATTTTTTATCCTTCAGTTACTTCTTTTTAAAGCACATGTTGCTCTTGCTTTTAAAAGTTGTTAGGCAATTATAAGATTGATGCTATAAAATTTTTATTTCTGCTTCCTTAGGTCAGTTTCACATAAAAGTAGAGCATGAAAAGCAAAAAGAAACAAACAAAACTAAAAGTTTTGGTCAAAGACAAATTTAAAAAAACAAGATTAACATCTCCTTGGAAGAAATGGAAAACAGCTGCAAAACACCTAATAAGGTAAAGTGGAGCACATACAGCAAGGGCTAGGATTTTGGCTCCCATGGTATATTTGGGTCTAAATGTAACCCATGCAAGATGACAGGCAAGAATTGGGCAGCAAGGGTACTAGAACAGAGTGAAACAATTAATTCAATGAAAAGGAAAAAAATCAACAAGCAATATACAATTTCTGTCAACCCAGAATGTCATATTTTGCTAAATGTTAATTCAAATAGGAGACCAAAGTAAATATGTTTTCAGACATACAAAAGTTTAGAAGTTTGACAAGAGATGTTCATTCTAAAAGAATCATTAGCAGACAAACTATATTAGGGTTTTAGGGCTTCAGGTGTTTATAAAGAGCCTCCCCAATACACGATGTCTGTTAATAATGACTTTATTTAGTGATGATGTCCTCTGGCCAATTATATGCATACATAATATACATACATATATAAAATATTATATATTATATAAAATCATACATCGGTATGTGCTTATATATGTGCATATATATGTGTGTATATACATATATGTGTGTATATATACACACACAATTGTGTTGCTTATATAAGAAACAGGAGAGATAAAAAAATATGGCAAAATGTTCATATCGGTTAGACCTGTCTGGGTGATGGTATCAGATATGGTGCTATCTTTCTATATGTTTGAAATATTCCATATTAAATATTTTTTAATAATCTCAAAACAGAAAGTCAATAACTCAACTTGTACAGAAGCACAGATTCCAGGCATCTGAGAATATCAGTAGTTGTTCCCTCGCGAGCTCATCAGATCACTGGTGTTGAAGCTGTTTTTTTATGCTTATCATAGTAATACTGCCTACTGTGAATTGTTTAAAAAAAAAACACTATGTTAAAATCCACCATGCATATTTGAAAAATATTTTTTCACTATTTGAATTTAGCTTTACTTGAGTTGTAAGTCTTTTTATTTGGGGGGAGGGACTGTGCTTGGCAGGAGGATTGTCGCAAGCAAATGGTGAGAGAAAAGCAAGTGCTGTCTCCCCTGGTGAAGGGGGACTATCTTTAACAGTCCCTTTCCTTGGATTCATAAATGGATTTCTGCCTCATCTTGCAGTAAATCTGAGACCAAAAGAATTCATAGGGCCTCCTAATGTACGTAATGCGGCATGACTGATGAAATGTGGCAGGCACAACCCAATATCTAGTTTTCTGAAAACCACACTGAAATGAACCATCCTGGCCAGAAAGTTAAAACAATACACAGACTTGAACAACCACCAAAGTTATTTTCCTTGATTCAGTCGTATTCTCAGGCACTTTGCAATTTGGAGTACAAAGCACTGTGTATTTTCTGATGGCGGGTGACAGCTACTGTTTATTCCCAGAAACTCAAATTAATGGTTTTGTTAAATCGACTTTCACCACTGCACACATAAGTCATCCCCTGGGGATCTGTCTAAAGGTCTAAGCCAGTTTCATGTACTTCGAAATGAGTGCTCTTAAGCAAACAGCAAGAAAATTGGTTACCTGAATCTTGAAAGTCAATTGAGGTGCTGCCTGCAAGGACATAGGAGGGTCAGAAGAAATCGGTATAAAATAAGAACCAACTTCATTGGCCCTTCCCCAGTATAACAATCATGTCAATGGGAAAGGCTGGGATTAAGAAGATTTTGGTTCCAGTTTAGTTCTTTTCCTCAGTCTCCCGCAGCCTCAGTCATCCCATCTGTAACACTTGACTCCGGCTTCTTGCTTAATGATCCCATATATGAAGACTAAATGGAATTATAAATGAGAAAATATTTTGTAGAGTGTAAAATACCATAAATATATAACAGATTAGATTACCTTCTAGACGGTTGGTTGACTGTTTCACACTGTTGGCTTGAACTCAGTAAGGATAGCATGCTGAACCACGTCTGACTTCTCAGAGTCTGAATGTCCTATAAAATGAGTGTAACCATCTTACATGGAGTACCTTTTAAAGTTATTGTAAGGAGCCCGTGAGAAAATAGATGCAAGATCACATTGCAAAGTTAAAAAGAAAGGACAAATCTCAAGTGTAGTTATTTTTGATAAGCATTCTTACTCTCTTTTTAAACAAGCACCCTTCCATCATATGTTGATAAAAGAGGCAAAGAAATACCAGTTCTTAGTAGCAGTCCCCCAGGAAACAACTGTAGGTCCCATCACGTGAGTCAGATTTATCTAAATTATTTGAATATTTCAAGTAGAAGTTATTATTTTTTAATTTTTTTCTTATTTTTAAAAATTTTAGCTGAGTCAGCTGGAAAATTGCTACTGTTCTCTATTTCATTTTTTATTGGACGTTCTGAAATAAAATGATTCACCAATATAGGAACTGCATGCTAATTTTGAGGAGATTGTAAAGACAGCATATAAAGAAAGTTATAGAAGTTAGGTAAAAGTAAATGTCTTATTTAAGGTGAAAATGATGTGTTTTCTTTAGCTATATAAATTCCTCAAATACTGGCCTGTCTAAAACATCTAAAATCAATATCATCTACTCAAAGATCATAGGAAAGAACACAAGTGTGTTATACAGAAACTACAGGCCTACTGTAAGTACTTGAAAGAAAAGTCAAGGTTGGCAAGGATTTGATTCAGATTCAAATAAAGCCCTTGTCAGAGCAGTGTAGCAGTAGGAGTACAAGGTTAGGGATCTCTGGCTTGGGGGCAGGCACTTAACTCACACATTTGTTTATTCTTCTGTAAAGTGGAGATAACACTACAGTACCTGCTCTTTACTGGACAAGGTTATAGATGGGAATGTGGTTTCAAAAGTACAAAGCCCTATGGAAATGCAAGTTATCTTGGTTACACTGACATATAATTTAAAGAGTAGTTTCTTTTCCTTCCTCTGTGTTGGCCATCAAAATAATGAGGTATTCATATGCAAAAGTAAAATTTAACACCTTTTCCCCACACAGAAAAACGAAGTATTGGCAATATTTTGCGTGTTCTAACACAGAGTCTTCAACCTGATTGCTTATAGCCCTTGGGCAGGTCTGTGGTCTCACTTCAAGGGGGTGTCTGTTTCCTCTAAAGTTTTATCATACTTGTGTGTTTATATGTATATAGTCAATATATGTGTGTGCACGTGCATACACAGAGAGTCCTTTATTTTATCAAATTGCCAAAGGGATCTATGATTCTCTTAGTGGGAGGCATCGCCTTTTTTGGTAGTTATACATTCCCTACACAATCTGTATTTCATTGTAACTGTTTCCATTTTACAAAAGAAGAAAGCCCTGCAATATATTTAAGCTGAACACTCTGTTTTCAGACACTGTCCTTAAACACACTTATTTCTACGAAGGTTACCATTTCTTTGAGTTTCTGTTTCATTTACTCTTATTTTCTGGCAGGTACTGAATTAATATATTGGAGACCAAGATTCAAAGATATGCAACTAGGAGGCTTTACTGTTTTGAGAAATCATGAGCCTTTCTTTGATGGAAAAACTACCATAATATGTTCAGCAGGAAAGCTCACATGCTACAAATTTGAAAGCTAAAGACTGCCATTGAAGACTTAATGAAGACTGGCCAATGAACAATTCTTTTCTCTCAACTAACTTATTATGTAGTTGCTTGACAGTTTACTGATAATACTCAGAACATAACAATCCTCCCAATGATGGCAACAGGCTCTTTGTCATACTGCTGCTACACCAGCAGGCAACCATCTCTAATTTTAGTGGGGACTCGATCTCCATCACAAATCTCAACCCAAATCTGTTGAAGGACTGTATTTGGCTCATGGATTCTCACTTTGCTTTTAATGACAGTCACATTCTCCCAATGTCACAAAAATGATATTCAAGTTTCCTTTGACTCTTAAAGTCTAGGATTTCCATGTTTACTACAAGGAGGTGTATATTTCCTTCTATTAGCCACTTGGTAAATAATACATTTTTGTAAACCAAGGCTGATTGCCATGGAAGTAGCTGAGCCCAAACAATAGATGCAAAACTTGAAATTTAATGACACTAAAAATCTAACCAATAGCATGCTTCTTGTTCTTGATCACAATAATAAAAAATGGACCTTGCTAAGGCTTCTTAAGGCAGAAAGGACTGGATTAAATGCCATTGTCTGATTCTTTTTTTTTATGGATTATATGCAAAACCTTCACCTTTTCTTTAAGCAGTATATAAATGTCCTCAAAATTCTACCCCTTTAGCACAGTGGAATATTTTATGACTTTATGGTATTTTTGTGCATTCAGTATTATTTACAACAGGCATGCTTCATTTTTACCACAAAAAATAAACTTTTAAAAAAAATCTTCCACAAAACTTTTTGTCACCAGTTTATGAGTGGTATTACTTTTAAAAAGAAATCAGAGGTTGATGAGTAATAATGTGCCTGCATTAAAGCTTAATAAAATCAACTTCCCATCAAGTATCTCTAAATCGATGATTAATCCAACTTTTTAAAAAGCCCAATAGAAATATATTTTTTATGTACACATGGCAATCAATAAGGAAGAAACAACATAAAAATGTGTTTAATCATTTATTCCTTAAATTTAATTGTGTGTGTTGGTGTTTGGAGTTCATATACCGTGGTTTGTTGTGAAAATATGACATATGTGGATTGAATCCATGGCCAAAATAGCAAACAAATGGTTATTTTCACATGTTAAAATGCTTAATCATAGCATTCTTTAAATACAAATAGATATGTCTATGTGAGTGTGTACACATATGTGAACACATACATATACACACTTGTGAAATTCACAGACATATTTTCATTTTGACTCTCCCTTTGTCTTCATTTAAAACCAAGAAGTTTAGTTAACATCTCAAGTTTCAGTATCAGATTTTTACAGCCAGAATGCAAACAGTAAGGGAGTTAAAAAGCAGTTGCTTCTTGCATGTATTTGCCTCAAAAGCATCTTATCTAGAGCTGACCCCATTGGCTGAAACTGTCTTCTCTTGTGCATTGTACTTGATTTGGTGTGTCACCTGTCTCTTGTTTGTCTATAGATTAGCACAAAAATGTCATTGCAAACTAAGTGAATAGGGCACAGCCTCAGCACCTGCCACTTTTAAAACTCTTTAGAAGATTCCCTTGTTTATTTTGTAGGCACCCAGGGGGGCACTTAAATAACTGCATTGAAACAAACAATACTGGTGATGATTAAGGAGGCTTTTCACATGAAAATTCACTTCAGAAAAATGTTTTGCAGATGTACTGAAGAAAACTGTATCACTAAGAACCACTCAAAATACTTTGGTGGACCAAAACACCTTTATATTTCTTCTGGCAACCTGCCAAGTTCACTGCCAGCTTGAAAAGAATTCTATAGCTGGAGGCTAGAGCAGAAACTGCAATGATTTAAAAGAGAATTGGCTACAGTAAGAACGATAATGCCCTATATCGTTAAAATGCAACTGGCATCTCAGCCTCCCTACAGCTCTTTGAAAATGTGCTTACTCTTCAACTATTTACAAGGAAAAACGCGGAGACAATTGAAATCACAGGAAATAAAAATTATTTTAAACGGCTGAGAAGTATTTGCCAAATGATTTATCAGTAGTGCTTATAAAATAATGGCATGTTCTCAACTGTTAGATGAGTAAGAAACCAATGGAGAAATTTTGCTCATTATGAAACTCACCCATCAAACACAAATCATTTTCATCATGACCTAAATTAATTAATGCAGACTGTAAACATAAAAATAGTTAGCTTAAAATTAAGATGTGAGCACAACGGACATCCTAATATGACTGGTTTATCTTAGTATTGACAGAAACAAAGAGACCTTTGGTAACTTTTCTTTTCTGGATGGTTTTGGAGAATGAATATTTTGGTCTGGCAAGCTAAGGAAAATGACAGAATTCACGGACCAAATTAAAAGGGATCTCCTTGGCATTTGTACAAAAACCAAGGAGAACATCTGTTTGGTAGTTTAGATTCTAATAAACAACAAAGACATACCTATAGATTTTAGCATTCAACACATTATATAAAATCTCTTATTTCTTCCTTGTGCAAAAATAAGTAAAATTCTCCTTTTGGATGGGTACAAATACCTCTTTATTTAAATTTGCTCTCATAAACACAAATGTTAATTTGGAAATCAACAGTAATTTGCTAGAAAACTCAACAGGGGGACTAAGAGGAAACACTCAGTTTTGCACACCAATCCTTTAATGCATGCTAAAACTTGAATAGGTCATGCCTCAAGAGGCTTAAAGCACAGGGGACAACGGATGTGTAAATATGTAATATCAGCCAAGGTTAAAAAGTACTGTCATGGACATGTATATCACGTGCAGTGGAAAGATCGTCAAGGGAACATTTTCTAAAAAGCTAACAATATATAATCAGATAAAAACTGAGGGATTGACACTTTGGTAATTCTAATCCAAACTCTACATTTCTAACCCCAACAACCATGCCCATCTTTACAGTCAAAAAAGAATAGGTTCTTGGTTATACCTGTCACTAATTAGGGACTTTTTCCCTACTGTGTAAACAGAGTCACCTGTGAAACATGGAAAAACCTTGACTAAAATAACGTAACACTGAGAATTTAATTCAACATGCATTTACTATATTATCCTGTACTGATGTTTGCAAGTCCCATCAAATATGCTAAATCAATTTTTTACAGGCTGGCCTGCTTCCTGCCATACCCATACATTTGACTTCTTTCTTGATTTCTAGATATGTATCTGATGCCTGCATCTCAACATATTCCAAACTGAACTCATGATCACCTCTCACCTGACTTAAACCTGAATCCATCATCTACTAATAAACCATGCAGTTACCTGAGGCCAGGCATTGGATGTCATTCCTAGCTTTCTGTTCTCTGTGATTCCCACCCTTCTATCCAATTAATCTGTTGAATCTAGTCCTATTGATTCTACCTTCTTAGTGCTTTTCAGATCTATCTGTTAGGGTGAGGACAGAGAGGCGCAGGGCAGGGAGGCGCACAGCACTGCCGGGGCTGGCATGCTGGAGGTGCGCGCCGGCAACCCAGAGATCCGAGTAGATGCAAAGAATTGTGAACATAGAGGTGAGAGAAGAAAAGATTTATTTAAGAAAAGTTCACCCCCCACAGATAGGGGGTGGGCCTACACTCTAGGTGAGTGTGGTGTGGTAGCCCCCCAGAGTCCTGGCTTAAATCCTTCTCTTGGAGATGTTGCATGTGACTGCTGTGACTGCTGTGACTTCCTTATTGACCACCTGTGGATGTTTTGGAGAACCTGTGACACAGAGACACACATTAATGTTTGCCCACATTATCATAGCCCCTAGAGAAGGGTGTGACAAGGATTCTAATTCTCCTGCACCTTCCCAAACAACATTTCTTAGAGCTAGTAGAGGGTGTACCTCCCCTTATCTCCTAGGCACTTCCAGTAGATAGCTTTGGGGGATCCTTGGCTTCCCTGTAGATAGTGCCCAATTTACTGGAAGATTGAATCCCCACCTGCTCCCCCTCTGAGCGGTTATAACTTTTGTAATTACAAGTTTCATGACTTTTACAATCCTTGCCCAATGCATGATGTCTTAGGCCTTGTAAATTCCCTTTACTCTAGGCAAGCTTGATTGCCACTATGAGATCCTCAGATACCTGGAAGTCTGTTTCTGAAAAGACAAAGTCAGTAAAGTTAATTATACCTAAAGTGTGCATTTCTCCAAAAGCATAGCTTCTACTTTCTCATCACTGTGTCGGTGTTTAAGAACAAGATGAAAAATGGCTTCCCACTCTTGATCTGTTCTTTCAGGCTTTGTTGCTTCTTTCTGAGTTGTCTTTCTATGTTTTTTACAGATAGGGTTAATTCCATGTTCTGGTCTTCAAGTTCTGAGTTTTTTTCCTTCCACTAGATTAATTCTGCTTTCAATGCTTGTCATCTTGTTATTTACTTCCTGGATGAAATTTTGTATTGCCAAAATCTCTGTTACAAGTTCTTTCAGTGCTGAATCTTGTCTTTCTTGAGTTTTATTCACTCTTTCCATCCATTCCCTAATCCCTGTCATATTCTGGGGTCAGTCATTGGTGATTTCCATTGTTTGGGTACAAGGTCTGATTTTTCAGGAGTTTTTTCTTTGGTACACTTGAAATTGCCTGTGGTCTTCCTTTGGTGTTTCCTCATTTGTGACAGATCTCTTGTTTTTCCCTCTAGTTCTGTTGTTCAGTGTCAGTGGGAGAGGCTTTCCCTTTTAATGTTTGCTCAGTCCTCTATTCTTCCCTGATCTGGGCTCTGGATTTGTTCTATTTTGAAATAGGATGATGAATGGGAAGATTTGCTGTCCCTTGTAGTTTTTGAAATTCAAATAAAGTAGGGGATGGGGACACTAGGATTCAGAAACTAGCTGGAAATTACAATGTTTACTTATTGTGGTATGTTTTCCCTGAGATTCACTCTCCACCCGCATTCTACATGATGATGCAAAACAGAAACCAATGCAAAAAACAATTGAACACACACACAAAGACATACACAGACACCCCAAAACAAACTAGAATAACAACAAAGTATAACAAAACAAACAACAACAACAACAACAAAAAACCAAAAAAACTAAACACACACACACATGCCTAGCACAAAGTGAATAGAGAAGAAAATCAGAAAGACAGGAAAAAACATAAATAGGAATTCAGATCAAACCCTCACACATATATTGATGCACACCTTAAACTATAAAAAATAAAAATAAAAGACCTCAGAAGAACAAAAGAGCAAAAACAAACCAACAATAACAGCCAAGTTGAAAGATGAACACTCAATCATTCACATACATGCCAAAACAGAAAATGACAAATAAAATAAATAAACAGAAAAAGAAAAGATAAAAAATGTGTGTGTGGGGGGAATGCAGATCAAACCATCAAATGTGTATGTACACATTTATGCACAAAGAAAAAATATTTAAGAAATAGATGAACTAGCAAAGAAACAGTCAAATAATTTTAAAATATTTAAAAAAGAACTAAAATTTTTTTTTAAAAAGGGAAAAAAAAAAACACCTGTACTCTTGTGGCAGGCTCTGTAATTGTTCCTCTAATCAGGTCTCTCCTGCCAAGCCACCTCTTTCACTCTCTCCTCACAGTCTGAAGCAGGGAAGGAGGAGGGGCAGTGGAGGTGGGTGGGGTGGCAGTCCTCCCCTCCCACTCTCCTATGGTCAGGGAGATCTCCTCCAGTTGGGAGGTGCAGGATTATTTCTTTCCCAGGTATGTTCTTGTGGGATGTGCCCCAGCGGGCACATTCCAAGATGTGCCTAACCTGGAATGGAGTTCTCTTACTGCAACCGATGTCCAGCCTCCACCTGGCTTTGTCCCTCTCAGTTGTGGCCCAGCTGTGTGGGTCTGATGTTTAGAGGATTGCTGGGGAGGAGGGGATTTGGGTCAGCCCTGGACTCACCACCCATCTCTTTGGAGTTCTTCCTCATCCTTTTCTGGCCACACCATTTGTCCCCCAGCCAAACTCAGCACTCATCAGTTCCCTCCAATGTTTGTATTTTAGGATATTCCCTCTGGGTCATGATCAATCCCTGAGTAGTTGATCTGCCAGTCACAGAGATCAGGTGTGTTGTTCTATGGTGAGCTAGTCAGAGCACTTTCCTGCCCTGCCTTCAAGATGGTGGTGGGGTGTCTTCTTGTCCTCTTCCATGGGACTTTGCCTTTGTACTCCCTCCATAGCCCCTGCTGCCAGTGCCCTGCCAGGCACTGAAGTGGTGAGGCAAAGCTTAGAGCCAGCAGCCTCTCCTGCTGCAATGGTGAGGGAGTGACTGGGCGATGGTCTCTCCCCACCACTTTTCCTAGGAAAAACTTTGTTTAAAAAAAATGGTGCTTGGCTTCTGCAACCGGTGAAGAGCCAGGTTCCAAGCAGAGAAGCTGCAGCACCAGCTATTGCACTAGGGGCCTGGTCACTTGCTCACAAGCCCCCACTTAGACAGTCTCTCCCAGCATTTTCTTCCCAGGAAGCGTTTTGTTGATTTAAAAACAAACAAACAAAAAAAGAAAATTGTGCTCTGCTTCTGTGTCCCAGGAATCGCTAGGGTCTAAGCCCAGCAGCTGTGGCACCAGCCGCTGCACCAGGAAAGCCCTGGCAGCTAACTCCCTAGCTCTCACTCAGCCAGCTACTCACATGCCCACTCACTCACCAGTATGTCCACAAAATTTTTCATACACTCACTCACTCACACTGGGACTCGCAAAGTCTAACTGGCTCGTCCGCCATCTTCCCTGCTCCCAAGCACTCATTCTTGAATTTTACACACAACTTTGAAAGTATGTTGAGGGTAAGTAATCATTAATAAAACAATGAAGACAAAGATACCCATTTTGGGTTCTCTCTTGTGGTCAGTACTCCTTGGCACTCTGATGTGCAACAAACTCATTCACGTTCTGCTGCCTCTGCCTCTGTAATGACACCTTTTGAACACTGGAATATCTTTTAAGAAAAGATCAATTTGTGTTTCATTATACTTAAGCTAAGAAAATATAATAGAACTGCTATAAAAAAGTCAGAAAGCCATACATAATGAAGTAGTGTCTTGAAAAATGTGCATTTCAGAACAACTAATATTTTCCTGTATAGTAACCCACAAATATTCTAGTGATATCCTTTTCTACATATTGATTAATATCCAATTTTAGGGAAAAGATTTTGACCTTGCTTCATAATTTATTGTACATTTTTGAAAAATGATTAAATGTCTACCAAGTTAAGATAATATTAATTAAAATAGCTTCACAAGAGATAGAAAATTCACATTTCCAAGTATTAAAACTCCCTGAAGAGCTTTAGTTAACTTTAAGATTAAGTTGTAGGTTGAAAAATAGAAGTCATCCCAGCCCAGTTATTACCTTTTGCTGATGCTGCCTCTGTGGTGACTTTGTGTGAGAAGATTCTAAAGCTAGAAAGACTATTTGTTTTTTAATAGCTAGTTGGCCAGACCACCAATTGCTTTAAGAAGCTGTGGCTCTGAATACAAGTGCAGGGTATTAGATTAATGGCTTTTGCTTTGACCAACAAGAACAGGAGAGCTAGGGAATAAAAAGCAGGACCCCCATATTCCCCATGGCAGACTTCTTTGTTCCCTGAGCCACAGGGAGGATTAGTTTGAATAGTGGTGTGTAAAATGGATTCAGTCCTATAGATCTTATCACCTTTTATCACTCCAGTAAGTGAGGGTTCAATTTAATAAGACATGGTATTAAATGTTTTTGCTTTGTTTAAGACTTTTATAGATTAGCAACCCTGGGCCTTTTTTCTAGTTTTTGCTTTTGTTTTTGTTTGTTGGATGGTCAATAGTGTGATTAGTGCTAAAAGAAGGTAATGGCGGCAGGGGTGGAAGAGATTTTGAAGGTACAGTTTTGATAAATATCGGGGATTTGGGACTCAGAGGATGACACTGTGTCGCAACACTTTGGTCTAAAATCTCATGATCAGGATCTGTCAGAGATGTCTCAACGGTTTTTGGTTTCTGTCTGATGAAAAACAAGCAAAAATGATCTCTCTTTGGTGGCATTCTGCTGCTAAATTGTCTATCAGTCGATCTGCAGTTTCACAAACAGAAATTCAATGCATACAAAAGCAATTTTCCTAGCTGGAAATCTCAGCCTTCATTCATAATGGCAACCACCTCCTCCCTCCCCTTTATCTCTGTTTAGTATTTAATTTCCTTTCAACAAGCTTTTATTGAGAGCTAGGCATTGAACTAGGTGTTGGAAGGGGATACAAGATGAATATAAAACCTGGCCTCTGCCCTTGTTTTTATCACCTTATAACTGCAATTGTATTTCATAGAAGGATTTGTTTGTTTAGTGATCTAGATTAGAAACTAGCCACAAATAATACACCTGGAGGCATCACCAACTGAAGACAAATATAGCAAGTTGTAGGATACAGGGTCATGTTACAGCATAAGGTAGACAGGCAGGATCTTGAGCAACACCCAGATACCAAAGAATTATAGTAAAAATGCTGTCATGTGGATCCTCCCTGGTGAATTCAGTTCTTAGTGCCACTCAGAATTAACACACACACTGCTGCTTCTCTTTGAAATCAGACATACGTGCACAAAAGATGCCCAATAACTTAATCATCATCTGCTAATAATAATAGTTTCAAAGCATATTTTCTTGTCGATTTAAATTTGTATAAATTGTGAATATAAAAATTAAAAGAAATGAAGCCTGTCATATTCTTTTGTCTACTAAAAATGATAAAACTTTGCAAAAAAAATTATCCTTTTCTCCTAAAGCAATTTAAGGAAAGCATTATACAGATATTCTCTTTCCTGCTGCCATGTAAATGAGAGAGCATACAAATATTAACAACTTTCTTTTAGAAATAGAGAAACTGAGGTATTGAATTTTGTAATATCTTCAAAAAAACCAGAGACCAGGATTAGAAATTCTAATTTTAGATCAAGTATCTGCACTTTGATATGTTGAAATTCAGGGTACACTGTGCCAAAATATGACAGTAAGATGCCAAATATGCCCCCCAAAATATACTTTGGTATATTTTAAGCTGATTTTTATGAGAAACTGTAGATACAGGAGTAGCTCTGAAAATTGTTGTTTTTTTTTTTTTTTTAGAGGAAATTTATATTTTCAAAGGAAATCTATATTAGTAAGAGTATCTGTATCAGGGAGAGGACTGTCCCAGACAACTTTTATTACCCCAAAGACTTTTTATTTGCATGACCAGATAAACTTTATTCACCATTCATTTCTTCCCCTTACTTTTCCATAACTTATGTTGTCAGTCACTTTACCCCCCAGACGCCCCAAGTCCCTATTCTTTTCTGTAGCTTGGAGTGTTGTGTTGGTTTCACTGATTTGTCTCTACTTCTTATGTGAGTCTCATGTTTTGAGGGACTCCCATGCATATGCTCATACTTAAAATGGCTTTCCTCCTGTTAATCTGTCTTATGTCAATTTAATTTTTAGCCCAGTCAAAGAACCTAAAAGCATAAAGGGAAGTCATTTTGTTTTCCCCCTGTAGAGGCAAAAAGAGATTGTCCCCAAAGATACTTTTGTTCTTTGGCCTTCTTCAGCCTATCTGCTTTCTGCCCAGATTTTAACACATTCAAGAAATCACAAGGGCAAAGTGACTGTACAGAGCAAGGGGAGAGGGTGAAAGTAACTCCCACTGTATTTGACAGAGCTGATTGGATAGGAAGAAAGTTGAGAGTCAGAGGAAATATTTCTTAATATAAACTATTAGACTCGTATATTTCTTTCTTTCTTTCTTTCTTTCTTTCTTTCTTTCTTTCTTTCTTTCTTTCTTTCTTTTTTTTTTGTGGTTTGAACCAAAGATAAATTATTCTAAGAGAATAGGGCTTCTAAGTGGTAGAACGATGACCACCTACCTACCTTAGCATTTTCCCCAAATTCATTACAATGGAAAGATGACATAAAATGGTCACCTTTGACTACCTAGCTCAGCTTACCTCTTCTGAAGATTTTAAAGTTTAAATATCTTTAATTTAGCAAATTCATGTGCTTTAATAAGACAGAAGTTAAAAAAATAGCTATATTTCCCTATATTGAAACAATTTTATACATTTTATGAATTGTTTAGGCTTTTCCCTTTCATGCTTCCAAAGAGTTTCAAATAGCTAAGAAATTCACTGTGACAATTTAAGCAGCTTGCTGTTGATGCATTGTCTAACATGTTTTGACAGACATGGGAGCTTTCCAACACATAAATTGCTATTATGTTTCAAACTTCAACCACCTGCATTAGAAACAAATGCAGGATATTTTCTTAGGAATAGTTAACTGCCTTTGGCCTTACTAAGAAAAATCTTGTAGATATCACCAAAAGATGAAAGAAGGAAGGGGGTTGCAAAAAAATATCTGTAGATTCTTAGGCCTGAGAAGACTTCAGATAAACGTTCAGTCTCTCCTCCTGTTTCCAAGCAGAATTATGCCCACTTTTGACAGGCATTTATTTGCGTTATGGAATCAGCCATTTCACCCATAGAACCTTGTCTTCTAAGTTATGTGTTATCTCTAAAGACATTCCTTAAAATATAAACAGCTTTAAGATGAGGTAAACTGAAAAAAGAATAGGATCTGGAGTCAAAAACACATACTTTTGTTGCTGAAACACTAGGGTTTCATTTAAGGTCCTGTTGTTCCCTGCCATACAGAAAGCCAATCACTGAGACAAGGAGTACTGCCATGGTAGAAGTCTTTTTATTTGGGTGATATCAGGCAAACAAAAAGGGAGTTGGTAAATAGGAATTGGGGTGGAGTCAGGAAGAAGAGTTGGTAAACAGGAATGATCTGGCATTTCAGTGTCTGAATGCAGTAATCTGGTAAGTATCAGTTTCTTGATACCATAGGCCTGAGAGTCAATTTTTTTGAGGAAAAATTCAGATAAGACAAATGTAACTTTCAAGCTTCAAGTCCAGGTAGATCAATTTTTATGTTTATTTTATTTAAACTGTAACCATTAGTTCTATGGAGAAGTTGGGCCAGTTTTAGTTTTATGTTCCAGCTTCTTCTCTGACCCTGTGTACAGCTTGTAATAATTTTCTTAATCATTCCAAATTTCATCTTCCTCATTTGCAAAATGCAGATAATAACAATTTAGTAAATTATTGAAATGATTAAATGACATACATTATGTAAAGTTTCTAGCAGTGTTTGGTACCAGATATAGATGTTTTATTTTATTTTATCCTCATATCAGCATTATAAGAAAGATATAATCTCCATTTTATAGATGGATCTAAAGTTCAAAGTGTTGATATGGTTTCTCCAAGTATTTATGTTAAGTAAAAAGAATAGTCAGGATAGCCAAATAATGCTTTACTTATCAAATCAAATAAACTTTGGAATATTTACAAGACTTTTTAGACATGTCAGCTCTGTCAGTCTCTTTTGAGGTAGATATGTTGTACATTTTTTCATAGTTCTTATACCAGTGGTGAAGAAAGCAAATAGAAACAGAGTCAAGATTGCCACCTTAACAAATAGTCCATCATTATTGAACAGATATAAATTAATAAGTATTAGCTGATTTTTAAACTTTAATGATTTTTTATGATTCAGTGGCTGTCTTTTCTGATACACTGAAAGTTTCAGAAAAGCAGGGAACACACACGTATACAAGATCTGACAATTAAGTTTGCAAACTTGCCACTGTGTGCTTACATTGGCAGCACTGTACAAACAACTCAGTAAGGTTTCACAACCTTGGTATATCAGTGACTCACAACTGTGTTGGTGTTGATGTGATTGTGTCTTGCTGAGTGGTGTTCATGATTGTTGTTGCATGTTTTTGTGTGCTGTTACGAGAATGCTGGAACTTTAATTAGAGCAACAAACAAATTTCTACTTAAACTTGGCAAGAGTGGAAGTGAAATCAGGGACATGTTAGTCCAAGTTTATGGGGATAATGTCATGAAGAAAACAGAAGTGTCCAAATGGATTTAATGTTTTTCTGAGAGAAGAGAAAGCATTACCGACGAAGAGAGGTCAGGACAGCCAACAACAAGCAGAAATGATGAAAACACTGCAAAAATTCATCAAATTGTGCATCAAAATTTGTTTTTGAATCTGAGAAGCATAGCAGACCAAATAAACATCAATAGAAAAACAGGAAAATTTTAACTGAAAATCTTGACATGAGAAGGGTGTGTGCAAAAATGGTCCTGAAGGAACTCATGCATCACAACAATGCACCAGCTCACACAGCACTGTTTGTGAGGGAGTTTTTAGCCAGTAAGCAAATAACTGTATTGGAACACCCTCCCTACTCACCTGCTCTGGTCCCCAGAGACTATTTTTTTTTAACCCCAAGATAAAGGGAATATTGAAAGATATTTTGATAACATTCAGGACATCAAGGTTAATACATAACAACTTTGATGCCCATTCCAGAAAAAGAGCTCCAAAACTGCTTTGACAGGTAGACTAGACACCCGCATTGGTGCATACTTTAAAGGTGACCATAGTGATATTCAGCAAAGAGGTAAGTAACACTTTTTCTAGGTGAGTTCATGAACTTAATTGTCAGGCCTTGTATATCTGCTCTATTCCTAGTGCCTGGAACAGAGTAATTATCTATACATATTTAAATGAACACTTTATTGAATAATAATATTTTTATAGTGATGCAAAATTCCACTTTTAAAAATTTATTCTTGTTTCTATGCCTGGAATTTTTAATAATATTTTTATTAATAAAATTAATTCACATTGCTAAAGAAGATCTAGAGAAATGGATGAAACGAAATGCAAAATGATGAGATTCTAGTTGTCATAGTTTTAATTTTAACCTAAAAAAAATGAAAATCAATTTTCGTTGGACTTTCAAGAGTTTTTCCCTGGAAATTTTTTGGCCTAAGAACAGAGCTTTTCTCATTACAAGATGTAAAATGCAATAATGACACTATTTGCTTTTAGGATAGGGAAAGGTTGCAGGATCCCCTTCACATTCTTTCCATTTTAATATTGTTTTGGTAAGATTTGTTTGTTTTGGTAACAAATATCATCAAACCAAACTCCTCCCAGGAATCTTGTAATTGATTTTTAATTCTGCCTATCTGAACTTTTCACAGTGAAATAGGAACTTATTTTATTATTGCATAATACCTCTCTTCTGTTCAGGTTAATTTTGAGTCATCTCTGGGTTTTCTGAAGATTTCAAGTAATTTTTTCTCAGCATGCCTCCAAGGTAGCTAATATTTTAGCCATGAACTCTTTAAACTTTGACTGAAAATATATTTCATTTGTTTTCATACATAGAACAAGGATTTGTTTTAGTATCAAATTATCAAACTGTAGCTTTATTTTTGAAACTCCACAAAGCCTTCTTTGATTTGTTCTGGAGAGCTGAAATATTTTTAAAATTTTCTAGTTAAAAAAAAAAAATCATGATGTATTTAAGATGGATTTATTTTAAATAATTTTGCTTTGTTCTCTATACTTATTTTTTAATCATAAAAATTTATACTGTGTTTTTTATTATATTCTTTGTTTCACTTCAATTATTTTCACTTCTTTCTTGAAACAACTAAGCATCTTTTTTTAATGCTGACTTTTAAAAATTAAAGTTGTACAAGTATACAATTAAAAAGTCAAATAGAATTAAAGGGGTTACATTAAAAGTTAGCAGTACCTTGTTTTCAACTCCTCTCCATCCCTTCTACACATAATTCTAATTTTATTTAACTTTTGGCTATAAATCTATTTTTTAACTTCACATGTTAAAGTAATGCTTTATACTATTATATATGGATGTATCCATTTTAAATATGAACTATTGATTTTTTTGTTTTTGAGTTTTAGGTTGCTAGTACCAACCTTCTCCTCCTCTCTCTTCAAAAAAAGTTAAAAAAAAAACAAACACAACATTCTGTTAAATCAACAGTGTTCACATTAGGATTATATAATTATTGGCAATAATTGAACCAAATAATACATTATTATTTTAGTAGTAACCTGTACTACCTTTAGTTTGTTCTGGAATTGATAACTGCTTTTTGTTTTGCTTAGTTTTATATTTGCCTACCAATAATTCTTACTCAGTGCTCCAAGAGATTTGTGAAATATCTTTTAATAATTTTCTTCAAGTATTTTTAAGCATCAGGTAATCTATAGTTCCATTTATTATTCTTCCCGGACACTATTTTCTCTCAACCCTCTAACCTCATGATCTAATGTTGACTATTGCTCTCTAGGCCTGTGCACAGCTGCTGCCTTGGACTCCTGTGTGGTAAATCTTCTATATTGAATCCCCGATTTCCCATGTACTTTATCTACCTTTTTTTTTAATGTGTCTTGCTAGATGATGTCCTTCATTTTTTCCCAAGAAATGAGAAATAAATTTTTGAATAATTAGGTATCTGAAAAAATCTCTGTTCTACCCTCCTACTTGATTGAGAGTTTCAGTGAAAATAGAATACTAGATTAAAAAGCATTTTTCCCAAGAAGTTGAATGGCAGAATTTCTCAATTTTTCAGGTCTAGTGTGGTTGATGAGCATTTCAAATGCTATCACAATCTCCTTTTCTTTGAAAGTGTTTGCTTTATTTTCCGGAAGCTTTTAGAGTTTCCTATTATGCCTAGTGTTCTGAAGTTTTTATTTTAGTAATTAGCTTAGTCATTCTGATAAATTTCTATATGCATAATTTATTTCTCTCTAATTTTTCAGTTATTTGTTTTAGGAGTGAGGTTATGGTAAAATTTCAAGATGATAAGATTTTGGACCTTTCAGATTAATTCTCAAAGACTCGCAGACTTTACCTTATCTTCTCCATGTTCTTTTCTGAGAGATTTGCTTGATTTTATGTATTAGCACTTCTGATTTTTATTTTAGTTCCATTTTAATTTAAAGCCTTATTATTATTTTTCTTTCTTAATAGCACTTATTTTTTTGTTTATTTTTAAGGCATTGCTCCTCTATTAGTTCTGTATATGCATATATAAAAAATTAATTTTAATCAGCTTTCTTCTCTCTGTATTTCCTTAGTTCTTTTCTTTAAACAAAATTTTGTTTGAGCTTTGAATTGAATCATTTTGATTATTCTCTGCTACAGTGAAATAGTCTTTAAATAATTGCTGGCCTGATCTGTGTATTCATAGGATGTTCAAATTCAAAAGGCACCAAAAAGTTCATTGAAATCTGAATCTCTATGGGGAGAATGAGCTTGTTTGTTGGTAGATTAATTAACTCTACAGTGACCAGGAAGACAGTCTTTTAACTGAGGGACCTACAAAATGTCACAATGGGGACTTCTTGGTTGTAGATTTACACCCAAGAATATTCCTTTTTAAACTTTTTGTGATAGGGTGCACAGAGAGGAAAGTTCCTACACCCAGTTGCTGGAATTCTGAGCAAAGCAATGAGGAGGACAAGAAAAAGAAAAAAGAGAGAGGAGAACAGTATGCAGACTGCAATGTGTTTTTCACTTGTTTTCCACTCTCCCATGTGTTTCTGTCTCAAAGTTCAGTGCCTTTCCCAGAATAGCTGACTACTATTCTTCTGGTGGGAAGATATGTGGGAGATAATATTCTTGTTAGAAGAGGACCTGGGATGTTCCAACTGCCACGTATATAGCCTTCCAAATAACCTTAGTCTTTATAGACTTCAGCCCATCCCACCTTCCTTGGTACCTGGTGTCTCCAACAGCTGAGGATCTCAAAGGCCTCAGGGGCAAATTACTTCATTGCTTCAGTTTACTTTCAGTACCTAGATTGTTGCTTACTGTACCCAAGCAAGTCAGTACTATACTTTCTTCTGCTTTCCATCCTCTATTTGTCCTTGTAGGCTAGTAACAGTTTTTATTTTTTTCATTCTACATTTTACTGCCCAAACCCCAGATTATAACTGTGTCAGCTGCCACTCTTTTCTCCTGATTATATTCTCTTTCCAAGATACCACATTCCATTTTCAAAGAACTCATGTCTTCATACATTCCATTGAATGCCAAAACATTTTAAAAAAATGCCTTTGGCTTCTAGTTTTCATAGGTGATCTTCAGTTTTGACTTGTTAGTATAATACTAAGCATACTTAATTTTGATCTGCAACATTTTTAATACCCTCTTGTTGGTTTTTCTATGTTTAGTTAACTGCACTAAAATCACTGCTGCTGTTTAAGATCTCTCCTAAAGTCTACAATACTAGGCTTATTTTGTGTAGTTCTCAACAGCCTTTTCTGCTCAGCTTATTTTGCTATGCTATGGTGGGATCTTCAGATACTTTCTGCTATGAAGTGTTTGAGCTCCCTATAAATGAAATACCAGAAAACAGCTATTTCTGACATTCTTCCCAATCTTTCCTCTTTTTTCTTCTTTCTCTTTTTGCTCTCCGTTTCCCAGTTCTCTCCTTGGACCGTCTATGTATCATGAACAGCCCCTTATTATTTCCTTCCAAATAGTTTTCAAGGCTAGAAATGGAGGCATCATTAGTAAGTATGGGTACAACAGACTTAGTCAAGGGAACGGACAGAATAATACTCCGACATATCCCAGATGGCTATTTATTTTTTCCAACTTTCAGATTTGTAGAGATGTTGACTTTTTGTGTTGGAGGAAGAGGCACAGAGGGAAGAGATGAATGGTGGAGTAGTTCTAGCTTTGTTAGTGCTGGTGGGCCAATGATTACATATATATTTATAGAATTTCCAATGAATGCTGGCAATAAATGTTTTTCTGCTTAATTTTCAGTGTTATTTCAAATTATGGTCATCTTTTGTGTTTTGCCAAATATTTTAATGGAAAAGTCAGAAAATCTTTTTAAGCCTTTTACAAAACACCATTTAAAATGGGAACTTTATGAAGTCTTATTTAAATTTAAAACAGCAATGCTAGTAAAACATTTTTTATTTATTCACCAAGTATAGTCAGCTCAATTAAAAAAGGGTAAGGTCAAATTTTGGAAATAGTTCCTAATATAATATATAAGTAAGTAAGAGTCATTGTTTACTGTGTTTTAAGAAGGACAAAAACAATACTTCTTGATATTTTGTCTTCCATTACCTTCATACTGTGTGAAACTCGTAGGGCAAAATATCATTTCAGTGCTTTGTAAGAAGAAAACTTGATAT
The DNA here is from genome assembly GCA_963574415.1 of Tarsius wallacei. NCBI lineage: Eukaryota > Metazoa > Chordata > Mammalia > Primates > Tarsiidae > Tarsius > Tarsius wallacei. The sequence goes on along the minus strand of CAUYQG010061813.1, from coordinate 2,507 downwards.
CCATGAAATAAGATGGCTAGAAGGAGAAGGAGGCAGATATAGAAAAAAAAAACATGCTGAAGTTTTATTTTTGAGTTCTACCATGGCCTATTTTAGAATACTCTTTAGCTAGCTAAGATTGTGACTGTTATTACAGGCAAAGTAGAAAAAAAATAGTGAGTAGATTATGCCTCATATAGATGTAATCAAGAAATATCTAATGGAAAAACTTTAGCAGCTAGACAAAGTCTCTCTAAAAGTTGCTTTTATTGACCCATGTTAGAATAATAGCATCTATATTCATTTTCTGGGAGAAGAATAGTGTAACAGTTTAAAAGCAGGGTCTCTGGAATCAGACACCACCTTCATATACTACTGGGAAAACTACTTAAGCTGTCTGATAAACTGATTCTCAAATTCCTCTTTTGCAAAATGCACTATTATAGATTTTTATGAATGAGTGAATACATATATGTGAAGCACATGGCAGTACTTTATGCACCATACTTAATAATTGGGATAGGTTTTTGTGAAAAATAAATTCTATGGATTAACAATCTGAAATTTTTTTTTTCATGAGCTTGGATCTGTGAATTTCAAAAATATGCCTTCTTTCATTAATTTAGTTGGCCCATGCCATGAGGACTACCTGTTTTTACTTATTTACTGAAAATGGTAAATAAAATGGTGTTGCTTTGATTAGACAAAAATGAGTTTTATATCCCTAATTTCTAGAATATTTTGAGAATATAATAACTACTTACGAAATTAATACCAAAAATTAAACCAATACATTTTTATTTATTAGGCCCATTTATATTTAGCCTGTAGAATATCTGGGCAATGTTTAAGGATTACCAGTTATATCTAAACCATACTCTTCAGTATTAATGCAGATGAGAGTTATTGATAATTTTAATTCATCCATACAATTATGAGTTGAAAATATTTTTCTTATTCTTTATGTAGAAGACACTTTAGCTATTCTTTATGAAAAGAATTACTTCTGATTTTCTTTGAAAAACTGAAAAGGACAGTTTTATATCTTTCTTTGTCTCCGTGTTCAGTAGGTGATACGTGAGGTACTGGGCCCATTGAGGGATTTAAATAACAGCAGTATATACTCTCTGCTTCTAAATAGCACAAAACATTTGGAGATATAAACCATACAATGCAAAAGATTTCAGTGAGTTAAATGAATAGTACCCACAAGCTCTACAAACCATCGAAATGGAGTTGGACAAAGAAGATTTCATTAAAAAATTACGAATTGAGTTGGGCTTTGAAAGGAAGTCAACAAAGCCTGTAATCTAATAATGGTGAATAGGAAGAAGGAGGGAGAATGAGCAAAGCAGAGGACACAGAAAAGGCATGGCACATTAAGAATTCTTGAAGCCATTAATTATACACTTGTTTTCTGCTGAAAATGGGCTTTTTTTCTTACATGAAGTTTGTTAGCAATGAATATATTTTAATTTTATGGCTTTCTGGGTAATGATATAAATATACTGCTGCTAACAATGTTCAGAAGGAAAGACTTGATAACTTATATGAAAGAACCAAAACTAGAATTCAGGCACATAACAGATGATTAGCAAAATTTTCCCATTTTCCTTCTCATTCTTGAATTAGATTGTGTTTATTGCATTTTAAAGCTCCCGTAAACTTACATTGGAAACTCATTTTAAACCATACCCCCCCAAAATAACAATATTAGAGAAAATTATGACGGGAGGAGCCATAGATTGGGTTCTCTAGGAAACAGATGCTGACATGAAGGTAAGCTTGGAAAAATAAGTTTATCATGAAGTGCGTTTATTACCAAAATCTGTGAAAGAATTGGAAAAAAAGTAGGATTTGGCTGAGGCAGAAGTTTGGTCTTGATGCACTCCCAACAAAGGTTTTTAGCAATCATCATAGATTGCTCTGAAATGGTGGTGAAATTTCTTAGCCTGTGTTGTGGTGACAGGCTAGGGTGAGAACTATTCCAAGAAGGAAATAAGACTCTTAACTATTTGAATACCTACCCTGAATTGTTAGATATAGCAACTGTTAGGTATAACTACATATTAAAAAAAAAAATCTTAGCTGAGGCAGCTTCTTCCAGTCAAGGAGAATTTTTTGCATATTTATTTATTATTATTATTTATTATTATAGAGATGTGGGGTACAATTCAGGGTTAAGTATACAAATGTTGATTAGTAGGTACCCTTGTTGATGAGGTGTGCCTCTCCAACCCCTAGCAGTTTCCCTCAACTGCCAATCCCACCCCTGCTCTCCTGACAGGTTCCCACTACTGCCAATCCCTTTCTTATAGTATTATAATTGTTCAAGGTCTGCTTATGAGTGAGAATATATGGTACTCTGTTCTTTATTTCTGTGATAGATCACTGAGTATGATCAACCCTAAATCCATCCAAGTTGCAATGAAATCCATATGTTGACCTTTATATGGCTGCATAATATTCCATTTTGCATATGAACCACATTTTTTATATCCAGTCTAGCTTTGATGGGCAGTATGTTT